>CAUDMG010002167.1:3367500-3395000 GCA_958450375.1 Homarus gammarus | reverse complement strand
CTCCCTCTCACTTCATTATACACTCTCCCTCTCACTTTATTATACACTCTCCCTCTCCCATCACTCGCTCTCTCTTTCATCATAACTGTCTTACATAAACAACTCTTGAGCATTATATGTCTTCTTTTTCCTCTTACCCCTCCTCTTCTTCTTACTCTTCTTCCTACTCCTCCTCTTACTTTCTTTCACTTTCTTCCTCTTATCAATTTTCTCTTCCTGTTGTCGAATGTTGTTGGTGATGGTGATGGTGGTAGTGGTGGTGGTGGTTGGTGATAGTGGTGGTGGTGGTGGTTGGTGATAGTGGTGGTGGTGGTTGGTGATAGTGGCGGTGGTGGTTGGTGGTGGTGGTTGGTGATAGTGGTGGTGGTGGTGGTTGGTGATAGTGGTGGTGGTGGTGGTTGGTGATAGTGGTGGTGGTGGTTGGTGATAGTGGTGGTGGTGGTTGGTGATAGTGGTGGTGGTTGGTGATAGTGGTGGTGGTTGGTGGTGTTGGTGATAGTGGTGGTGTTGTTGGTGTGTGTGAGTGGTATTGATGGTGGGGTGTAGTTGTTACCGTTGTTGCCGTTGTTGTTTCCGTTGTTGCCGTTGTTATTGTTATTGTTATTTTTCAAAGTGTTCCAACTGTCTCGGGTTATAAAGCGCCGTTCCTTAGGTCTTAGTTTTAAAGTGTTTATATTATCAACCTGAACAAAGACATGATGAGCAAGAACACTTTGGAATGTTACAGAATACTTTGTAACCCTGGAGAACACTTTGCAACGCTGGAGAACACCTTGTAACGCTGCAGAACACTTTGTAACGTTGGAGAACATTTTTTAACCTTACTGAACAAAGAACTAATGAACAGAAACTTTTTTTTACTTGTCAGAGCAAGAACAAAAAAAAAATGAAGAACTTGTTCATTCACGCAAAATACCTGAGTTAGTGTTCATAAGGTTCAAGTGAGTGAGTGAGTGAGTGGGTGAGTGAGTGAGTGAGTGGATGAGAGTGAGCGAGTGGGTGGGTGAGTGAGCGAGTGAGTGAGTGAGTGGGTGAGTGAGTGACGTGTTTAATATTCTGGCGGTGACACGTCGTTAGCAACGCTTAGTGATACTGGATAGAAATAGGGAGAATTATTTCAGGGAGGGGGAGGGAGAATAGGGGGAGGAAGGGAGAAATAAAGGAAAAGAGGGAGGGTGGGATGGTGAGAGGGACATGAAAGGAGGGAGAAGGAATGAGAGAGAGAGAGAGAGAGAGAGAGAGAGAGAGAGGTAAATGTACTTGTAATTTTCCTCTCTCTCTCTTTCTCATACAAAACTGTGGCAGGTTTTTCCTCCCAACAGTTTCAGAACAAAATTGAAAACTCATTAAGCAAAGGGTTAAGTTTGTGGAAGGGAGGAAGTGGCTTATTCAGGGGTCGCTTATAACCACCTCATGACCCCCTCTCACCCTTCCCCCTTCCCCCTCCACTCTTCCCCCTTCCCCCTCCACTCCTCCCCCTCAACTATGGAACCCTCTGTGAGTAATTTCCATGGCGATATTGCAACCCCTGTGGTACCTGCTGTAGAAATATTGCAATCCATATGGTGATTTTTGTGAAGATATTGCAAGTCTATCACTACAACCGTTTAAACCAACCCGCTAATGATAATGATGATGATGATATTGGCAGGTAATAACTCGGATGGTGATATAGCAAGCCTTAATTATCGCTTCCTCCCATAACCACCGATATCGCTTTTCCTGATGGACGATATTTTAAATCATCTATCTCACTGAAGTGGAAGAGATAGGCTATTTGCAGTATCACGATATAATTTAATATGGATAAGGATACTGGGCGATATCTCTTACTCGTTAGGGGTAGCGATAGGAAGAGGTTGTATTATAGGAGGTCAGTTTCCAGAGCGACTTCGGCGGTCTGTAACCTAACGTGACAGAAGGTTGGCAATGTCTCTACTAAGTCAGGGATTGCAATATCTGCACAGAGGTTACCACGGTGGAAGTGATAGGTAGGTGTGGCAATATCGCGACAGGAGTCAATAGAGAGGATGGGACTCCGCGAGGAAGGCGATATCAGTGGGTATAAGTAGAGGCAGGCGGCAGATGGCTTGCAATATCCTCACAAAAGTAACCAGAGGGCTTGCAATATTTCCACTAAAGTTAACACGGAGGAAGCACTAGTTTTGGGTTAGGTTAGGTTAAGTGATCAGAGAGGGGGGAGGGGATTGGGTTAGGTTAGGTTAAGTGATCAGAGAGGAGGGAGGGGATTGGGTTAGGTTAGGTTAAGTGATCAGAGAGGAGGGAGGGGATTGGGTTAGGTTAGGTTAAGTGATCAGAGAGGAGGGAGGGGAGGGGGGGGGGGGTTATGAGCGACCTTTGAATCAGCCACTTCCACCCAACACACACTTAACACTTTACTTAATGAGTTTTTAATACTGTTTTGAAGCTGTTGCGGTGGGAGGGGGGGGGGGGGGCTGACACACACACACACACACACACACACCACATACCAACACACCCCCTTAAAATGTGAAGGTAAATTTGTTCTTGTTAATGCTGTTGAATATGGCAATTTTTTTTTCTCACCTTATTTGCATATGGTCTGATTACCTTAATTACTGCCTCAGGTATTTCTAGTGGAGGAATAAATTTGTACCTCGACTAAGTCAGACCCGACGTGTGCGGTGATAACATTTCATTAGCATTTGGAAAGAAAGTAGAGAGAGAGAGAGAGAGAGAGAGAGAGAGAGAGAGAGAGAGAGAGAGAGAGAGAGAGAGAGAGAGAATCACACACACACACACACACACACCTTCGGGCAGGAGATAATTAATAGCTTCAATTATGTTTAGGACACGACAAAGCTTCACTGATGAACTACTGTGGGGGAGTAAGCTATAGTCTAGTTAAATCACGCCCTACTCAGCTTACTCACGCTCTGCTAAGCTTAACCACGCCCTACTCAGATTACTCACGCTCTACTAAGCTTAATCACGCTCTACACAGATTACTCGCTCTCTACTAAGCTTAATCACGCCCTACTCAGATTACTCACGCTCAACTAAGCTTACTCACGTCCTACTCGGCCTAGAAAACTTGGAGACTGGTTGTTGTTGTGAAGGGAATAAAATAACCTACCCTAACCTAACCTAACCCTAACCTAACCTAACCTAACCTAACCTAACCTAACCCTAACCTAACCTAACTGACTGTATAATAGGGTGGTGTGTGAGCCTTACAGTCACTCACTAAAACTAACTGGAGTGGCCAACTTCACCAGAGGAAGTTGAACAGAAAATTTGTTTTAATCCCGTTCGGTGGAGATCTAAACAGGTAGGATTAACCGGATTTACGCGAACGGCTAAAAAAAAAATCCATCACGGGTTATTTTTTTTTTTTAGTTGGATTAATGGATTTACACGAATGGATAATAAAACAAAATTAGGATGAACTTTGACTTATAATTTTGGGATAATTTTAGGATTTATTGAAGAAACGGTAATACAGTGAGTGTAGGATTTACATTTTTTATTAATATTTTCTAAAAGTTTAGGACACTTGGATTTATTAACGGTGGAAAGTGTAAAAAAAAATACACAGGATTTTTCAGGTAAGGGTATAGGTTAATTAATGAATTTAGGTGAACGGTGAATATAGTGGTAATTATTGAAGCTGGGGGGAAAGGAAATATTTTGTGTGTGTGTGTGTGTGTGTGTGTGTGTAAATTATAAAAACAAAATGAAATTAAAGATCTAACAGCGGCCTGGCATTTGTCGACGAGATTCTGACCCACTGTACCCCTGGCACGCTGTATCGCTGGTATGCTGTATCGCTGGTCCGCTGTATCGCTGGTCCGCTGTAACCCTGGCCCGCTGTATCGCTAGTCCGCTGTACCCCTGGTCCGCTGTACCCCTGGTCCGCTGTACCACTATCTCCGTTGTACCACTATCCCTGCTGTACCCCTATCCCTGCTGTACCTGTATCCCTGCTGTACCCCTATCCCTGCTGTACCCCTGGCCCGTTGTACCCCTGGCCCGCCGTACCTCTAACCCGCCGTACCACTATCCCTGCTGTACCCCTAGCCCTGCTGTACCTCTATCCCCGCCGTACCACTATCCCCGCCGTACCACTATCCCCGCCGTACCACTATCCCCGCCGTACCACTATCCCTGCTGTACCCCTATCCCTGCTGTACCTCTATCCCCACTGTACCCCTATCCCTGCTGTACCCCTAGCCCTGCTGTACCTCTATCCCCGCCGTACCACTATCCCCGCCGTACCTCTATCCCCACTGTACCCCTAGCCCTGCTGTACCCCTAGCCCTGCTGTACCTCTATCCCCGCCGTACCACTATCCCTGCTGTACCCCTATCCCTGCTGTACCTCTATCCCCGCCGTACCACTATCCCCGCCGTACCACTATCCCCGCCGTACCACTATCCCCGCCGTACCTCTATCCCCACTGTACCCCTATCCCTGCTGTACCCCTAGCCCTGCTGTACCTCTATCCCCGCCGTACCACTATCCCCGCCGTACCACTATCCCTGCTGTACCCCTATCCCTGCTGTACCCCTATCCCTGCTGTACCTCTATCCCCGCCGTACCACTATCCCTGCCGTACCACTATCCCCGCCGTACCACTATCCCCGCCGTACCTCTAGCCCCACTGTACCCCTATCCCTGCTGTACCCCTGCTGTCAACCCCCCCCCTCTTCGTAACAGATATAGGTTTCCTGTACTATGTGTGGGGAAAAAAAATATATTGAGATTATAATTGAATTTACGCCCACCAATAACAACCGAGCGCTAATTCCTTTACCTTTGTTTGTGTTTTTGTGCTGGGATTATACATACATACATACATACATACATACATACATACATACACACACAGGTAGATGCAGATACACATAGGTAGACACAAAGATACCTAGACATTCACACATATATTTTTACACACAAACATACACACAGTTATATGTAGACACAGACAGATGCTTGCAATTAGACACATACAGTATACACACACACACACACACACACACACACACACACACACAACACACCAAACACACACAGATATAATATATATAAAACAGGTAATAAACACCAAAACGGACTTGAAATACCACCATATAAATCATGTCTATATTTTTTTGAACACTTTTTGGTGGTTTACCCAATAGGATTTAAGAAAAGGAGTCAACAATTTTTCTCATCTCCCCCGAGCCCTGAGAGGAGACACTAGCCAGGCGAGGAAATATTGACCCAACTCCTTGATTGAGACCCCAAAAGGAAAGAGTCTTTTTATAGGATCATAATAATAATAGACTCGAGAGACTATTTTGGTGTGTGATGATCGTTAGTGTACTGTACTGGTGAGTAATTGGTCCACCTGAAGATTAGGCACTTTAGTATATTTCACCTGACCTGATCTAAACCTGACCTAACCTGACCTAACCTAACCTAACCCCTGCCAGGTATAACAGGAGGGTGTTTGATCATGGGAGAGAGAGAGAGAGAGAGAGAGAGAGAGAGAGAGAGAGAGAGAGAGAGAGAGAGAGATGCATGTCTTTGGTATCTCTTGACAAGGTGGTGTGATTGATTGACCTTAGGTACAAAAGTTTTAATAGTGATTTGAAGGAGCATGAACAGCAAGATAGGGGAGGTTAGGTTAGGTTAGGTTAGGTTGAGTTAGGTGAGCATTATTAGAGGTTTGAAATGACTTGAATCGGTGGGAACGAATTGCTGCTTGAACATATATGCCTAATTGAGTACGATGGCTGAATTCACTGAGTACTATGACTTTACCTCCCCCCCCCACCCACCACCTCTTGAGTACGACGACTTTGATACCCTGAGTACGACGACTTTATTCCGTGATTATGATGTCATGTTATTCAAAGGTTTAAAATTATTTCACTAGGAATTAATTCGTCGTATTAAAGGGGTTGATTCGTCGCATTTAAGGGGTTAATCCGTCGTATTTAAGGGGTTAAAATATTGTGTGTGTTAATGTTAGTGTTATAATGTTTTGCTACATTTCAACAACTAATGATTTTTTTAAAGCGTATCATGAACTGTCAACTCACTCACTCACCCACCCCAACCCACCCACCCCAACCCACCCACCCCAACACACCCACACCCACCCACCCCAACACACCCACCCACCCCAACCCACCCACCCCAACCCACCCCCCCATCCATCCCCACCCACCCACCCACTCACTCTTAAGACCTTGTATGAGGAAGATGGGACACGGCACTAGAACTCCGCCGTCAGCTCACTAAGTAGTATCTGCAGGTGTTTGGTGAACATCCTGTGGCCGCGGGAGGCTGATGACGCGCCCCTCACCAACACAGTGACCTTTGATCTATCGTACTCTAGATCAATGTTTCCGCCACACCTCTCTCTCTCTCTCTCTCTCTCTCTCTCTCTCTCTCTCTCTCTCTCTCTCTCTCTCTCTCTCTCTCTCTCTCCCTCTCCCTCCTCACAGCCACACCCCGACCACCTCCTTCCCCTCTTTAAAGCCACATCCTCAACTACATCTTCCTCTGTCTCCTCTTCTCAGTCACATCCCGACCACCTCTTTCTCCTCTTCTCAGTCACACTCCGATCACCTTTTTCTTCTGCTTACAGCCACATCCTCGACCACTTCTTCCTCCTTTTTCTTCTCTCAGCCACACCCCGACCACCTCCTCCTATTTCCTCGTCTCATGTATCCTCCTGACTCGTCGATCACAACTATAACACATCATCTCGTGGCGCGGTGGACCTCTGAGCTTGAGTACCCCTCGTGAAATAAGACGTGTTCTGGTGACGTGTTCAGGGACGTGTACTTCCTCCTCCTTCAGTAGCAACAGCAGGACGAGGAGGAGGAGGTTGAGACGTGTACCACCCCCTCCTACAACACAGAGACCCCCCCCCCCCCCCACCCACACATTTCCTACCTACCCTGGCGTGCACGAAGGTAATAACCATAACAGTAAAAGCACTTGGGGAAAACATCGCCATCTTCACTACAGAAAGTCCCTGGTTCTGTCCCCCCCCCTCCCTCCCCCCCATTTTTCCCCCTTCATAATTTTAAAAATGTAAAATAAAAATAAAGCCAACCTTAATTTGTGTATATATGACGACCCGAGGCTTGTTGGGGGAGGTTGTTTGAGGGGAGGTGGAGGGAGGTGTTGGGGGGTTGTGGAGTGGAGAGGTGGAGGGGGTTGTTTTGAGGGAGAGGTTGTTTTGGGGAGGTGGAGGAAGTGGAAGGGGAGGAGGGTGGGAGAGGGTGGGAGGGGGGATGTCACATGTTTATCTATGGCGGAGAGATGCAGAACGAGACCCCAAATGTAAGAGGAAGTGTAAATAAACAATGCCAACGTGTTTTAAATTCGTCTCTCATGGGAAAAATATCTCCATAGGTCTTACTCAGCCGTAGAATCTGGACTATAATTTGTTGTTGTTATTGCTGTTGTTGTTGTTGTGAAATGTGTGGCATTAGGAACCTTGAGTATAGAAACAGGTTAAAACATCTTAATTTGCACTCCCTCGAGAGACGTAGAGTGAGAGGCGATATGATAGAGGTGTATAAGTGGAAGTCAGGGCTAAACAAAGGGTACATTACAAAGGTACTCAAACTATCCAACCAGGAGCGAACTCGTAACAATGGTTTTAGATTACACAAATTTAGATTTAGGCGTGAAATAGGTAAACACTGGTTTGGAAACAGAGTAGTGGATGAATGGAACAAGTTACCAAATATCATCATTAACTCGAATACGCTGAATAGCTTCAAACATAGGTTGGATGCTTATATGAGCAATAGGGGTTGGGTGTAAACGGGACTGCCTAGTATGGGCCAATAGGCCCGCTGCAGTTTCCTCCATTCTTATGTTCTTATGTTGTAACGTAAATGAGACTGAATAAAAAAAAAGTTTTAGATTCGTCTTCTGTGGAAAATCATGAGAAGTAACGAACCTAAAACAAAATCAATAATTACCCTTTTCTTTAAATTTGTCGTTTATGGAAGAAAAAAATGGACAGGGATATTGATAGGACTTACTGTAATAAAGTGAAAAACAAAAGAATCTATACTCACATTAGTACGATGCAGAAGTCACAGCAGAAGGTTCGTCAGCACCAAACATGAGAGTAGTTCCTCGTCAGCCGTAACTACCCAACACTTTCGTTCGTCTACCAAATGTGTCTGTTTTTAGCGAAGCACAGGAAGGAAAGGCTGCGTTTGTCGAGGTGTTTTGTAACTAATGCGTTCAGCTACAGTGTGGAGGCGTTCAGCTATAGTGTGGAGGCGTTCAGCTAGTGTGGAGGCGTTAAGCTATAGTGTGGAGGCGTTGAGCTATAGTGTGGAGGCGTTCAGCTATAGTGTGGAGGCGTTCAGCTATAGTGTGGAGGCGTTCAGCTAGTGTGGAGGCGTTAAGCTATAGTGTGGAGGCGTTGAGCTATAGTGTGGAGGCGTTCAGCTATAGTGTGGAGGCGTTCAGCTATAGTGTGGAGGCGTTCAGCTATAATGTGGAGGCGTTAAGCTATAGTGTGGAGGCGTTGAGCTATAGTGTGGAGGCGTTCAGCTATAGTGTGGAGGCGTTGAGCTATAGTGTGGAGTCGTTCAGCTATAGTGTGGAGTCGTTCAGCTATAGTGTGGAGGCGTTCAGCTATAGTGTGGAGGCGTTAAGCTATAGTGTGGAGGCGTTCAGCTATAGTGTGGAGGCGTTCAGCTATAGTGTGGAGGCGTTCAGCTATAGTGTGGAGGCGTTAAGCTATAGTGTGGAGGCGTTGAGCTATAGTGTGGAGGCGTTAAGCTATAGTGTGGGTGCGTTCAGCTAGTGTAGAGGCGTTCAGCTAGTGTAGAGGCGGTCAGCTTTTCTCAGTCCACTCTCTGTCCGGGTGTCGATATGGTTTTTGGATTTATATATAAGTCCGTTATTTTTTCTGTTCTACGCCTTTTCCGCTAATGATGTACACTATATAAGAGTTATTTAATGGGGGGGGGGGGGGGTGTTCACATTTGTTCCTGGTGTGTCCGCTGTTGTGAGGCGGCGGGAGGAGTAACATACGGACAGCCACTTTTATGTCTCACACAACTCACTGTCCATTGTTACTTAATGTCCTCTAAGGGGGGGGGGGGGGGGAGGTTCGTCTCAGACCCTTTGGTAATATTTGGAATAAAAAAATATATATTTCCATAAGAAAACGATGATAATAATAATAATAATAATAATAATAACGATACGATAATTATAAGTTACCATTATTGAATATATTAGAGTAATTTCTAATAACTAGATTACTTTGTCCACAGTGAACCGATACCATTATCTGTAATAATAGTATCGGGTGTTTTGAACAATTTAATTATCAGCTGGTGTGTGTGTGGGGGGGGGGGGGGGACAGTTTCCAAATATTTCCCGTATGAGAACAGAACAACAAACCCCTGATATTTTTTTTCCCAGCGTGAAGTTGAACTATTAGAGGCGCAGCTCCTACAAGATATCCACAATGGTCCTTAACTCAAGGCTAGCGTCGCCCCTCACTACCAGTGTTAATGTAGACGGAGGGAGGGAGTATGGGGCTGCTCGCTCACTCGCTCCACCACTCACACTGGCCAGGCTTGTGTTGGTGAGTAATGTCTGTATTTCATCATCTCTCTCTCTCTCTCTCTATGTGTATACTGTATAGGAAACATACATACACACTAACACACACACACACACACGTACGAACAGGATTTCATAGACAGTATAAACGTCTTCTTTACACATACACACAGTTTCAACACAACCCTAAGAGTTACACGTGAGACTTTCAGTAAGTTTCAGGTGTAGTCAGGGAAATCTTTCAGAAATAATTATTATGATTTAGCTTCGCCTAAATCGTCTATTTCTTGAACGTAATTTTATCTTGAAGAAATGACAATGATAATATTGGTGACTTATCGTAAAAATAATGAAATAATAATAATAATGATAATGATTACAATTTTAAGAATAATAACTAAAGTAATAATGACAGCAATACTACTACTTCTACTACTACTACGACTACTACTACTACTACTACTACTAATAATAATAATAATAACACTACTAATATTTACTGTAATTCAGAGGTTTCCTACAACATGACCAGAGTGTCAAACTATCGTCCAGGAATTAAATAAAATTAAAATATTAATAAAAATAGTTACAAATCCTCAGTGCAATTAAAGAACTCCAAACGTTCGGAATGATTCAAAGTCATGCCAGAAGTGTTCGGTGTCGGGTATTTCGGTGTCGGGTATTTCGGTGTTGGTGGTGTTTGGATCTGGTGTTCGGTGTAAGGGTAAAGTATTTTATTATCTTTTGGATAAACACAAAGATACGCCATTTAACACACACACACACACACACACACATATACATACATGTCTAAATCAAATGTAAGTCTGTATATTTTCAGCCACCGGCTGCAACTCTATTAATAAACCGTTTATTATTATTATTATTATTATTATTATTATTATTATTATTATTATTTATTACATACATACACACAGACACGCTATTAACATCTCCTGTACATTTTCAACGCCTCCTATACACACACACACACACACACACACACACCTAAATAACTAAACCAAACTCTCTCTACACGCGAAACTACAAACACAAAACACGAAAAAAAACAAAAGAAAACACAAAGCAATTTCTTCCTCCCTACAAAAGTCGCCGCCTCAAGAACCAGCCCCGGATCTAGAGGGTTTAATATCTTAGGAACAGTTTAACAGCAGGGAGGAGTGTCGCAGGCTGTGTGGGAGGCAGACACAGCCGGGTGGTGTAGTCCGCTAACACAGCCTCTTAACACAGCCCGCTTACACAGCCCTTAACAGTCCGCTAGCAAAACCCCTATACACACACATACATGCTAGCCCGCTAACAGCCCTCACACACACACACGCACACATACACCAGCCCGCTAACAATGCCCTTACACACACGCACACATACACCAGCCTGCTAACACAGCCCACTAGCACTGCCCTTACACACACACACACACACACACATACACCAACTTGCTAGCACAGCCCTTAACAGCCCGCTAACATAGCCCTTACACACACACACACACACACACACACACACCAACCTGCTAGCACAGCCCTTAACAGCCAGCTAACATAGCCCACACACACACACACACACCAACCAGCTTGCCAATAGGGTGTTGAGTCTTTAGGTCACAGCAACACAGGCGGTGGGCGGAGCGATACACTTCACAATCCTCTTCAATTTTCAAAGTCACAGGATACGTTCACGAGGCCAGAATGACTAATATATCACGATGCGTAGGTAGGTGCTTGAGGGGGGGGGGGGTATAGAGAGGGCAGTAGGGAGGAGGAGAAGGCAGAAGGAGGAGGAGAAGGCAGAAGAAGAAGGAGAAGAAGAAGGAGGAGGAGGAGGTGTAAATGATCCCTACCCCGTTGACGATAGAGAGCAGCACCTGGGGTTCTCGCGGCCACGTCACAGCTTAACTGGAGGCGATGCTGCACCTCCGACCCGAGCCCGCCCTGCCACCCTGACTACGCAAGCGCACTCCCTCCCTCCCTCCCTCCTTCCCTCCCTCCTTCCTCTCCTCTCATCCCCTCCTCTCCTCCCCTCTCTCCTCTCTCCTCTTCACCCTCCCTCCTTCCCTCCTATCCTTCCACTCCAATCCTCTCTCTCTCTCTCTCATCCCTTCTCTCTTCCTTTCTCCATTTCTCCTCTTTATCGTCCAATCCTCTCTGCATTTAAGTTCGTTCTTTACCATCCTCTCTCTCTCTCTCTCTCTCTCTCTCTCTCTCTCTCTCTCTCTCTCTCTCTCTCTCCTTCCTCTTCCTTCATTCCTACACTTTATCATCCACTCATTTCAGCATTAACTTACCGATTTTCATTTCCCCATTCACATTTTGCTCTCTCTCTCTCTCTCACGCGTTAATTTCATTCTCTTCTTCGTTCTCTCCTATTCCTCTCATTCATCGGTCTTCTCTCCATTTTTTTTATTTCTCTTCTGTTCGTCATTCCTTAATTTTCTCTTTCTTTATCTTTTGCGTTTTGCTTCTGTTTAGCATTGTTGTCTCCCATCTCCCCTTTCGTCTCTCGTTCATTTTCTATCTCCTTCCTTTAATTACCTCACCTTCTCTTCCTCCTCCTCCTCTCTTCCTCTTCCTCTCATTTATCCCCTCGATCGAATATTACTGACATCGTCACAATTTAATGGTCAATTAAACCTATTAGCGGTTCAGTGTCCCTATTAGCGGTTCAGTGTCCCTATTAGCGGTTCAGTGTCCCTATTAGCGGTCTAGTGTCCCTATTAGCGGTTCAGTGTCCCTATTAGCGGTTCAGTGTCCCTATTAGCGGTTCAGTGTCCCTATTAGCGTTTCAGTGTCCCTATTAGTGGTCCATTATAATTGTACCGGTACCTGTAATTAGAAGCATACCTGTAATTTTACCTGCACTAGTAATTGGTGTTTGTGATTATAGTCAGGTGCGTCATGAAGCTCTACGGATGTTAGACCTGCCTGATGTACCACCATCACCACCATCACCACCACCATCAGCACTACTCACCCTTACCCCACCATCGCCACCACTAACACCACTATCGCTCTCAGCACCACTACCACCATCAGGTAAAAAAAAACACATTTGGAACACTCGCTCACTCACTCACTCGCTCGCTCACTCGCTCACTTACTCACTCACACAAGTTAGTAATTGAAACACTGGTCTTTCGCTAACAAAAAAAAAGAAAACACTGCACACATACAGTAAAAACAGTATCTAGGAACCTTTCAATGGAGCTTAACAGACCCCCCCAACCCCCAACCCCCCACCACCTCCCCCCACCACCCCACCCGCCCCTAAAAACTGTCGAATCAAACTTTAGATACATTTTCCCCCATTTTCCCCCATTTTCCACTTTTTTCCTTATTTTTCCCCAGTAACGTTGTGTATATAGTTTCGGTTCACTATTTACATTGTAGAGTTCTTAGGGCGACAATTTCCCCTTACCCTACCCCATCCCTTACCCTACCCTTATCCTACCCTAACCCAACCCTTACCCAACCCTTACCCAACCCCACCCCACCCCTACCCATCCCACCCCTACCCACCCCAACCCCACCCCACCAGATGCGGTTATTCGGGTTTTTCCCCCTCTGTTTCTCTCTCCCTTCAGCTCAAAACTTGCCTCAGTGACCGCTTGTTACTGCTGTATTGTATGTGGTTAGTCAGCCTTGCGCGTGGTGGTGGTGGTGTTCAGCAGAGAACAGTGAGAACATGTTATAACACTCGTCGCCACTAGTACCACCAGTATTAGTAGCCTTCGTATAGCGGCTATGAGGCTCCCGACAGGTACTAGCAGCCTTTCATATCGCCGATATTAGACTCCCATCACCCCCCCCCCCCTAACAGCTGCCACTAGCCACTCTACCAAACTAATAAACACTAAATCATTCTCTCTCTCTCTCTCCTCTCTCTCTCTCTCTCTTGTTTGGTAGTGGTAGTTTAATCGTACGTCTGGCAGATACTTCACACCTCCCCCCTTACTTTCCCTTACCCCTCCCTTACCCCTCCCTTACTCCCCCCAAGACAATAGATAACGTGTACGATCATGTTAATACTTTTTTGTAACCTTTTTATTTTTTGGGGGAATTAAAACGAGATGAAATGTTGGATCACCTGAAGATGAGACACCCCAACTTATTCTACCTGATAATTAAACACCCTAAAGGAAACCTAACCTAACCTAACCTAACCTAAAACACCTTAAAGGAAACCTAACCTAACCTAACCTAGACAGTCCTACCCCATAAAGAATATTTCCCTTTAACGGGTAAATAAAACAAAGCATCTAGTGTAAATTTCGAGTCCATTTTTGTTTTGCCATTTAACACCAAAAAACAACTATCTGTCTTAAGTGGGGATAAAAATAAATCACTGTACGAACTTTAGTGAGTGGTCCTGAGTAACACGTTTAATGTACTCACTTAATTTATTATTCTAACATTTACGAGTGTAATAAATCTTCATTATGAATATTATATGACATTTACGCAGCAGTACATATGATTTAGACTTCATTACACTCTTGTTAAATGTGTTTTAGTGAGGATAAAGTTACCATCTACCGCAGTTCTGTGTCGTGGCTACAGTGGTCGGGAGTTTGTTTACATATCTTCGGGCGGGGAACCACGAGCCTAAATTATTTTTTATATTTTTAGTTTTATTTATTTTTTATTCCCTTAACAAACACCAATGCGTTTACTTAGTTCTTTTTAATCACAAATATAGCAAAAATATGTAACTTTTTTTTCAATATATTAAAGTAAAAGGAATAATGATCTTTTGTGTAAATATACAATGTGTTGTTGTTTGTGTCGGGGGCGGGGGGGGGGGGGGGGTGTGAGGGGGGATGGGTTTATGTGCTTCTAGAATTACATAAATAATTAATATGAATCAACCCTTTATCATGTTACAATTACATTATGTTCATTTACTGTGTGTGTGTGTGTGTGTGTGTGTGTATGTGTGTGTGTGTGTGTGTGTGTGTGTGTGTGTTTTCAGAGTAGAATCGTATTTCCATCACTCACTGTTGTATCTTAAACTCTCTCTCTCTCTCTCTCTCTCTCTCTCTCTCACTGGCTGGTGTGTGGTGTGAGATAATGGAACAACACAGCTGCTTCTCTCTCTCACTGTATCTCTCACTGGCTGGTGTGTGGTGTGAGATAATGGAACAACACAGCTGCTTCTCTCTCTCACTGTATCTCTCACTGGCTGGTGTGTGGGGTGAGATAATGGAACAACACAGCTGCTTCTCTCTCACTGTATCTCTCACTGGCTGGTGTGTGGTGTGAGATAATGGAACAACACAGCTGCTTCTCTCTCACTGTATCTCTCACTGGCTGGTGTGTGGTGTGAGATAATGGAACAACACAGCTGCTTCTCTCTCTCACTGTATCTCTCACTGGCTGGTGTGTGGGGTGAGATAATGGAACAACACAGCTGCTTCTCTCTCACTGTATCTCTCACTGGCTGGTGTGTGGTGTGAGATAATGGAACAACACAGCTGCTTCTCTCTCTCACTGTATCTCTCACTGGCTGGTGTGTGGTGTGAGATAATGGAACAACACAGCTGCTTCTCTCTCTCACTGTATCTCTCACTGGCTGGTGTGTGGTGTGAGATAATGGAACAACACGGCTGCTTCTCTCTCTCACTGTATCTCTCACTGGCTGGTGTGTGGTGTGAGATAATGGAACAACACAGCTGCTTCTCTCTCACTGTATCTCTCACTGGCTGGTGTGTGGTGTGAGATAATGGAACAACACAGCTGCTTCTCTCTCTCACTGTATCTCTCACTGGCTGGTGTGTGGGGTGAGATAATGGAACAACACAGCTGCTTCTCTCTCTCACTGTATCTCTCACTGGCTGGTGTGTGGTGTGAGATAATGGAACAACACAGCTGCTTCTCTCTCTCACTGTATCTCTCACTGGCTGGTGTGTGGTGTGAGATAATGGAACAACACAGCTGCTTCTCTCTCTCACTGTATCTCTCACTGGCTGGTGTGTGGGGTGAGATAATGGAACAACACAGCTGCTTCTCTCTCACTGTATCTCTCACTGGCTGGTGTGTGGTGTGAGATAATGGCACAACACAGCTGCTTCTCTCTCTTACTGTATCTCTCACTGGCTGGTGTGTGGTGTGAGATAATGGAACAACACAGCTGCTTCTCTCTCTCACTGTATCTCTCACTGGCTGGTGTGTGGGGTGAGATAATGGAACAACACAGCTGCTTCTCTCTCACTGTATCTCTCACTGGCTGGTGTGTGGTGTGAGATAATGGCACAACACAGCTGCTTCTCTCTCTTACTGTATCTCTCACTGGCTAGTGTGTGGTGTGAGATAATGGAACAACACAGCTGCTTCTCTCTCTCACTGTATCTCTCACTGGCTGGTGTGTGGGGTGAGATAATGGAACAACACAGCTGCTTCTCTCTCACTGTATCTCTCACTGGCTGGTGTGTGGTGTGAGATAATGGAACAACACAGCTGCTTCTCTCTCTCACTGTATCTCTCACTGGCTGGTGTGTGGGGTGAGATAATGGAACAACACAGCTGCTTCTCTCTCTCACTGTATCTCTCACTGGCTGGTGTGTGGTGTGAGATAATGGCACAACACAGCTGCTTCTCTCTCTTACTGTATCTCTCACTGGCTGGTGTGTGGTGTGAGATAATGGAACAACACAGCTGCTTCTCTCTCTCACTGTATCTCTCACTGGCTGGTGTGTGGGGTGAGATAATGGAACAACACAGCTGCTTCTCTCTCACTGTATCTCTCACTGGCTGGTGTGTGGTGTGAGATAATGGAACAACACAGCTGCTTCTCTCTCTCACTGTATCTCTCACTGGCTGGTGTGTGGTGTGAGATAATGGAACAACACAGCTGCTTCTATCCCATTTGGTAATTGCCTCTAAAACGTAGCAAGTGTCTCTCTTCACGCCCGCATCAATACTCCTCCGCCCACATCTCTCTCTCTCTCCCTCTCTCTGTCTGTTTCTTATTCTCACTCTTTTTATCTGTCTGTATGTATTTATCTCTCATTCTCTCTCCTATTTCATTCTTCATCCCTTTTACTCTCTCCCCTTCCCACTCTATCTCTCCGTCCCTCTCACTCTCCCTCCCTCTCACTTATTTTCTCTCCATCTCTCTTTATCTCTCACGCGTAATACAGTTCTTTATGTTATATTTGGTAAATATCTTTCAAGAGGCAGCTGAGGTAAGATTTCTTTAGAGAGGAGCGTCAAATAGAACCTCGCATCTGTCTGTCTGTCTGTCTGTCTCTGTCTGTCCTCTTTTTCTTCTCTATTTATCGTCTTCTTACTTCTCCTCTCTCAGTATTTCTTCATTTTATCCAGTTCTCTGTTCTTCACCGTTTTTCTTCTCTATCCTTTTCTTCCCCATAAAGCAACAACATACACAACACCATAAAGCAACACCATACACAACACCATAAAGCAACAACATACACAACACCATACACAACACCATACACAACACCATACACAACAACATACACAACACCATACACAACACCATAAAGCAACAGCATACACAACACCATAAAGCAACAACATACACAACACCATAAAGCAACAACATACACAACACCATAAAGCAACACCATACACAACACCATAAAGCAACAACATACACAACACCATAAAGCAACACCATACACAGCATCGTCCAGGAGCCAGTAGCCTTTATCTGGTGTAATGCAGAAACTTAAGTCCCTTGGGGTGGTCTTAAGGCTCAGGTTGGGGGCTGCTCTTGGCCCGGGTCTTGTGCCAAGCGAGTGTCCCTCAGGAGGTATATTTTGTCGTCCGTAAACCTTGTAAAGTGTCTATCCACAACCTAACCTGTCCTGACCTAACTTGACCTAACCTTACCTAATATTACCTGACCTGACCTGACCTTACCTGACCTCTTCCATCATCTTAAGAAATCAACTAGATCAATATCTCATGACCTACTATACCCATCATCCTGACCTTTAATGACCTCACCTAACACGGTCAAAGGTCATACTCGTGTTTATAACCTGAATATGCACCAAACTCGTGTACTAATCAAAAAACAGTTTCCTCCCTCCCTTCCCTTTGTTCACTGTTCATTAGCTACACAATTAACATGATTATCTAGAAATTATCCTCGAGTGATTAATTAAGCTACATAATGACGTGCCTTTTTTAATTCATGTTTATTAAGGATTATAATGTTTGTGTTTACTATAATGAGGAGGTGTGTTTACATTGTATTTTTAGAAGGGGGGGGAGGGGGAGGGGGGTTACCATGTATTATTATGTAATATTATAAATACTAGTGACTGAATATTAATGATAGAGTTAATTCAGAAATTTTCGTGTATATAAATGTCTTTGTTTTGAAATATATTATCTCAGTACTCACGTATTTTAACATGAAGTATACGAGTCCTTTTCTTATCAAGGGGAAAGATATAACGTGATATTTTTTTTTAGTTTAGTTTGATATGATATTATTACTGTGATATAACATGATGTGTACTCTTAATATACTCGAGTACGAAGATTTCATTGTGGTGAGTACATTAGAGTTTCGTGTTAGTTTGTCTCCTCAGCACTCATAAGAACATAAGAAAATAAGGAGTCTGCAATAAGCCGGTTGGCCTGTGCATGGCAGCTCCTGTCGAGAGTTACTACCACTCTCTATCATCCATGAATCTATCTAGCCTCCTTTTGAAACTTTCCAGCGTTCCCGCACTTACTACAAAGTTGCTAAGCTTGTTCCACTCGTCCACCACCCTATTTGTGAACCAGTTTCTTCCTATCTCAACCTGGGGGGGGGGGGGTTCTGAAGCTCCTAGGGGGGTCTATGGGGTTTCTGAGGGCTTTTATGGGGTTCCTGGGGTTTCCTCGGGGTTTCTGGGGTTCCTGGGCTGTTGTGAACCATCGTGGGAATAAGTCTTTGATGTCCAGGGGAGAATATCTGCCGCCAGATCACCAGCTGCTGCTCAGAGAGAGAGAGAGAGAGAGAGAGAGAGAGAGAGAGAGATTAAACTTCTTGTGAATCTAAAGCAATTTATCCCCTTGAGTATAACCTTACCTCTTGAGTACGATAACATTACCCCTTGAGTACGATAACTTTACCCCTTGATTACGATAACCTTACCTCTTGAGTACGATAACTTTACCCCTTGAGTATGATAACTTATTTGACCTGAATAATACTGATATAAAATGAAAAAAAAAATAAGGCACTTGTTTATATTTAGCCAGAATAATAAAGACAAAGTGAACAACAACAACAACATGATGACAACAACAAAAACAGCAAAAACAAAAACAGTTTAGCCAGAAGGCCCAGAGTAATACAAATACAAGAGTAAATAACAACAACAACAAGTAAATACCAAATACAATAACATCACCAGAAAATGATTAATATAACACAAGAAAGTCATGTGGGTATTGACTTAAGATGGTAAGGAGGAAGGAAGGACGAGAGGGAGGAAGGAAGGAAGAGAGGGTTGAAGGAAGAGAGGGTTGAAGGAAGGAAGGACGAGAGGGAGGAAGGAAGGAAGAGAGGGTTGAAGGAAGGAAGGAGGAGAGGGTTGAAGGAAGGAAGGAAGAGAGGGTTGAAGGAAGGAAGGAAGAGAGGGTTGAAGGAAGGAAGGAAGAGAGGGTTGAAGGAAGGAAGGAAGGAAGGGCGAGAGGGAGGAAGGAAGGAAGGAAGGAAGAAAGGGTTGAAGGAAGGAAGGAAGAGAGGGTTGAAGGAAGGAAGGAAGAGAGGGTTGAAGGAAGGAAGGAAGAGAGGGTTGAAGGAAGGAAGGAAGGAAGGGAAGGAAGAAGGAAGGAAGGAAGGAAGGAAGGAGAGGAAGGGAGGGTTGAAGTCAGGATGTTAAGACACCTTTCGTCACAAACATCAACACACACCTTTGGTTTAACTGTGTGAGATGAAAGGAACGAAGGAGAGGTGAGGCATGGAAGGAAGGCTTTGATTACTGCCTGCCTACCTGACTCTCTCTCTCTCTCTCTCTCTCTCTCTCTCTCTCACACACAAAGTTAAAGCGTTTTTTTAAGCTTCTCTTCGAAATCTAGTTTGACTTTAAGCTTTTTCGCGAGTGAGTTGGTTCGACACAGAGGGCGCTTAGCTACTCACTGGGTTCTTCGTGGGTGGTGGTGGTGGTGGTGATGATAGTGGTGGTGATAGTGGTGGTGATGGTGATGGAGGTGATGGTGGATCAACTTCGGTTCTTGTTGGGTATTGGTGGTGATAATGGTGTTAGTGGTGGTGATAATGGTGTTAGTGGTGGTGATAATGGTGTTAGTGGTGGTGATAGTGGTGATAGTGGTGGTGGTGATAGTGGTGATAATGGTGGTGGTGATAATGGTGGGGAATCAGCTTGGTTTGTTAATATGAGTGTCTTGTGTATTTGGGGGCAAGTGGACTGACTCTCTCTCTCTCTCTCTCTCTCTCTCTCTCTCTCTCTCTCTCTCTCTCAATTAGCGTGACGGCTCATGCTGGGTCATTCTCTTCAATGTCCACTAACTAGATTTTTTGGGGGGCCTTGGGGAAGCTTTTATGGGGTGGGGGGGGGAGAGGGAAGGAGGGGTGGGAAGGGGAGAGGGTGAAGGAAAGATTGGAGAAGGAGAGGGAAGGATTAGGGAGGGAGAGTAAAAGAAACAGGAAGAAAGGAAAGGTGGAGGAGAAGGTGAAAGGGGGAGGGGAGGAAGAGAAGAGAATGGGAGGAAGGAGGAGGGGGGGGGGGCGTTGATGGAGGAGTCGGATGAAATTGGTGTCTCTGAGGAATTAGTTTACTGTGTGAGTGAATAACTAGACTGACACACACACACACTTACACATACACACACACACACACACACACACACACTATCTTACTGTATTTTATCTCATTCTCTCTTTTCACATGTCTATTTTTCCTACAAAAACCTTCAAAGAGAGAGAGAGAGAGAGAGAGAGAGAGAGAGAGAGAGAGGAGAGAGAGAGAGGCCTATATACAATACCCATAAACCTCGGAATATAACCGACCTAAACACAGCTCTTAACATCAAAACAAATGACGAGTCTCAGTTCATCCTAGAAAAAAAAAAAAACGAAACCAAGTCATCCCTTAGGAACAACATTAAGAGCAATCTACAAGTTCATCCTGTAAAAGAAAAAAAATAAATAAAAGAAAAATAATAATTACTCCATAACACGAAGGCAGGCAGATACTAGTAGAAAATAAAAGTGTGTTTAATTATTATGTGGTATGGAGCGGGAATCTCATTTACCTCCTGGGGAAAAAAAAATCATAATGAGAATTTACCTGGTCTTAGGGAATGGCGTGTGTGTGTGTGTGTCCTGGGGAAAAAAATGTTAGATAAGGTTAAGGCTTCGGGGGGAGGGGAGGGGGTGGGGGGGAGAGGAGAGGGGGGGGGGGAGAGGAGAGGGGGGAGAGGGGTATAATGGTTGGATGAGATAGATAGATAGAAGAAGAAGTGGGATAGGAAGGGAGAGGGAAATGAGAGGTATAGGAAGGGAGAGGGAAATGAGTGGGTGAGAGTGAAGAAGGTTACAATGAGAGGATTACGAGAGGGGAGAGTGAAGGAGACTTATAGAGGGACCACGAGAGAGAGAGAGAGAGAGAGAGAGAGAGAGAGAGAGAGAGAGAGAGATTATTCCTACCCTATTTATTACGTCACATGTCTCTCTCTCTCTCTCTCTCTCTTTCTCATTTTCACACCCAATCAAAATTCACCAAACCAGACATTACTATTTTTTTTCCCAGGATGCACAAACACACACACACGTCTCTTTCCATTAACATAACTAAGCCCGTTTTAATCCCAGGATGAACTCGGAGCCTTTGATAAATATATATATGGTGTATGTATATATATGTATAACGTGTTGGGTTAGGTTAGGTTTGAGTTATTTTTGTTTTCTAGGATGTACTAAGACTTGTTGATGTTTTTGTTTATATAAGTGTGTGTGTGTGTGTGTGTGTGTGTGTGTGTCCCCCCCCTCTCTCTCTCTCTCTCTCTCTCTCTCTCTCTCTCTCTCTCTCTCTCTGAAAATCCTCATTGTTTAGTCCTCGTATTTATTCCCCTCTTTTCTTCTCCCCTCTTTCTCTCCTCCTCTTCCATCTCCCCTTCCATTACGATTCACTCCTTCGTTTATCTGTTTTCTCTGCTTCTTCTTCTTCTCTTTGTCTTTTCTATGGTTCTTTATTTTTATCGTGCTGTTTCTCTTTCTTTGTCTTTTATTCCTCTTATTTGTATCTCTCTCTCTCTCTCTCTCTCTCTCTCTCTCTCTCTCTCTCTCTCGGTCTGTCTGTCTGTTTCTCTTATTCTTTCTTTTTCTGTCTGTCTGTCTGTCTGTCTCAGGTTTAAAATCGTATATTCCAGAAGCCTAAAATATTATGTTTGATTCTTCCTCTCAAAAAAATTAAACCATCCAAAAAAAATTTCAAACAGAAAGCGTGAAACAATGAAAGAGAGAGAGAGAGAGAGAGAGAGAGAGAGAGAGAGAGAGAGAGAGAGAGAGAGAGAGAGAGAGATTACTTCTCTCTAATATGTCTCTTTCATCTCTGTCTCCCTTATCTCTCTAGAGACTCGCTGTAGCATAACCAACACAAATCCTCCACTACACATCCTTCACCAGACATCCTTCACTACACATCCTTCACCACACATCCTTCACCACACATCCTCCACCACACATCCTCCACCACACATCCTCCACCACACATCCTTCACCACACATCCTTCACCACACATCCTTCACCACACATCCTTCACCACACATCCTTCACCACACATCCTCCACCACACATCCTCCACCACACATCCTCCACCACACATCCTCCACCACACATCCTCCACCACACATCCTCCGCCACACATCCTCCACCACACATCCTTCACCACACATCCTTCACCACACATCCTCCACCACACATCCTCCACCACACATCCTCCACCACACATCCTCCACCACACATCCTCCACCACACATCCTCCACCACACATCCTCCACCACACCAGAAAACAAAACTTAAGACTATAAGATTTCTTTAAAAAGGGGAGTTTGAAAATGACCATAAATTGGAATCTGCATTTTAAAAGGTTTGGAGGGACAAGTAAGGGAGGAGGAGGAGGAAGAGGAGGAGGAGGAGGAGGAGGAAGAGGAAGAGGAAGAGGAGGAAGAGGAGGAGGAAGAGGAAGAGGAGGAGGAGGAGGAGGAGGAAGAGGAGGGGAGCTTGACTTTAACATCGATTCTGATTTTCACTGTGTGTGTGTGTGTGTGTGTGTGTTACTGTGTGTGGGTAGTGTGTGTGTGTGTGTGGGTAGTGTGTGTGTGTGTGTGGGTAGTGTGTGTGTGTGTGTGTGTGGGTAGTGTGTGTGTGTGTGGGTAGTGTGTGTGTGTGTGTGTGTGTGTGTGTGGGTAGTGTGTGTGTGTGTGTGTGTGTGTGTGTGGGTAGTGTGTGTGTGTGTGTGTGGGTAGTGTGTGTGTGTGTGTGTGTGTGTGGGTAGTGTGTGTGTGTGTGTGTGTGTGTGTGTTACCTTTTAGTGTTATTAATTACACTACAAAAATCGAGTAAACACGATTTTATTTATTAGATCTATTAAAACTATTTATAACGTATCTACAAAAATGTGAGAATATTTTAACCAAAAAGTAAAGCTTTCTAAAAAAAAAAAAAAATATGTATTTATGTATGATTAAATAAAACGGACGACGAATATACAGAAAATATCCTGAAAAAATGAAAGAAACCGTAACTTAATTTGTTTTTTTGTGTTTATATATGAATACTATAATAACAATAATAACAATAATAATAATAACAACAACAACAACAATAATAATAATAATAATAATAATGATAATAATAACTTCACACACAGTTCAGACAGACTCGGGTGTGTAATGGAACAAAAATCACTTAACATATGATTATTCACTAGTAAAATGCCCAGGAAGTTAGACCAAGTGGAGAGAAATGCGAGTCTCCCCCACGAAAGAAAATGGGGGTTTATTTACACTCTACCAGACATGGGTAACTTCGGTCTTCTCTTCTTAACTAATACAATTGGATTCTATGCCCAAGGGAGAGAGGAAGTTGGGACACACGCCAACCAATCCTTGTCACAGGTCCGTCGAGTGTGTGTGTGTGTGTGTGTGTGTGTGTTTCTCTGCAACGCACTTGATTATTTTTTACATTTTTAAGTTGAGGAGTTCAAAGTTCGCCTGGCACACGGATTTTTAGGTTCGTAGACACACTGTAAAATTCTTCTTCACACACACACACACACACACACACACGGGGACCTTTCACCTTCACCTAAGTTATGTGTTTTAGCGGTGTCCTTCGTCATCACGTTCCTATGCATCCTTGAGGGTGGGAATCCTTTACCAAGAGGATCCTACATATTGTTAAAGTCCTACAAATCTAAATTCTTACATATCCTTAACTTCCTTCAGGTAAAATATCCTCAGGTTCCTATATAATATTCTTAAAAGAGTCCTTCACCTAAAAGGATCTCTTCCCCCCCCCCCCTCTATATTCACCTCTGAGGTTCCTACATATATTTTCTGAGGTCCTTCCCAAGCCCCTCACTCCAGCACCACTCAGGGACGCTCTATACTTTGCCAGCCATCCTATCGTGGTTCTGATTGGCTCATAAAGATGTGGTCTGTGAGTGGCTGGCTGGCTGGAGAGTTGGTAGGCGTCCTGTGTGAGGGAGGGAGGGAGGTAATGGCGGGAGGGGTGTCTCTTAAGATATTACCAGAGAGAGAGAAGGGGAGGAGGAGAGAGAGAGAGAGAGAGAAGGGGAGGAGGAGAGAGAGAGAAAGCAAGAGAGAGAGAGAGAGAGAGACGTCGTTTCGGTACTTTACTGTTTTCTTCATATCTCTTCCCAAGTATCTCTCACTTTATCTCTCACTCAATCTCTCCCTCTCTCTCTCTCCCTCTGTCTCTCTCTCTTATCGTAGTAGTTCTTGCTCGTGTTTTTTTTCACTCACTCTTTACTGTTACTGTTATTAGTATTATTATTATTCTAAGTTGGGGTATATTCTAAGTTGGGTTACATTTTAAGTTGGGCTACATTCTAAGTTGGGCTATGTTCTAAGTTGGGCTACATTCTAAGTTGGGCTACATTCTAAGTTGGGCTACATTGTAAGTTAGGAATAAAACAATAATGGGCCAAAAATGTGAGAGCCTCGAGCCAGATTCCCTACGTCCCTCACCTCATAAATCACCACCTCTTATACACTGTTTTATTTTTTTCTTCACACCTTTATTGAACAGTTAAGGAAAATACTTATGTCTCGTGATTTATTATTATTATTATTATTATTATTATTATTATTATTATTATTATTGTTATTATTATTATTATTATTATTATTATTATTATTATTCCGCCATCATAAACATATACACTGTCTCTGTATCTTATTTTTATTCCCTCCCTTCCCCTCCCCTCCCCTCCCCTCCCCTCCCCTCCCCTCCCCTTCCCCCCCACCATCACCACAAACAACAGAATTTTGTTGAGAAATTCCAATCTCTCTCTCTCTCTCTCTCTCTCTCTCTCTCTCTCTCTCTCTCTCTCTCTCTCTCTCTCTCTCTCTCTCTCTCTCACAAAAGTTTCACCACAACCATCCTACAATTTGCCCTGAAAATTTGTGTACGAAAGTTAGATGGAGGCCATTATTTTTCTATCAGGAGAGAGAGAGAGCGAGAGAGAGAGAGAGAGAGAGAGAGAGGACACTACTACTACCACCACCACCATCACCACTTTATCACCAACCACCACCACCATTACCACCATTACCACCATCTATTTGAGATTTCTGAAAGATTCGGCCCATCATCCATTTCACTTCCCCTCCTCCTCTTCCTCCTCCATTCCTCCTCCTTTACACTCCTCCTCCTCTTCCTCCTCCATTCCTCCTCCTTTACACTCCTCCTCCTCTTCCTCCTCCATTCCTCCTCTTCCTCCTCCTTTACACTCCTCTTCGCCCTCTCTCCCCTCTCCTTCCACTTCTACTCTCTCAACCTGTGAGTGTGTGCATGTTTATATGTTTGTGTACAGGCGTGTGTGTGTGTACATGTATGTGCTTACGTGTGTATATATTTGTGTGTACGTGTGTTTTTATATGTATGCGTGTGTGCTTGTGTGTATGTGTGTACGCGTGTTTGTGTGTAAATGTACGTGTGTAAGTGTATGTATGTATGTATGTATGTATGTATTATGATCGCCTGTGTATGAGAGAGAGAGAGAGAGAGAGAGACTCATTCACCCTCAGGATCCTGGACTTAATATGTACTCAAGAGTCCATTCATTGATTTTGTCATCGTCGGGTTTGAAGCACCAGCAAGCTTATGTCTCTCCCTCCCCCTCCTCTCCCCCTCTCCTTTCTCTCCCACTCATCCCTCTCTTTCCCCCTATCCCCCTTCCCCCTTCCCCTCCTCTTTCCCTCCCCCCCCCTCGTGTTGACAGTAGCTATGTTTAGTAAAGTCTTCTCATTCTATCTATCTATCTATCTATCTATCTATCTGTCTGTCTGTCTGTCTGTCTGTCTGTCAGGACACTGTTTACTCCCAATCACGATTCTGTCTTGATATTGCTCGGTCTACATACAGGTACTCCTCATACCTCCTCCTCCTCCTCCTCCTCCTCCTCCTCCTCCTCCTCCTACTTGTCTTCCTCCTCCTCCTCCTCCTCCTCCTCCTCCTCCTCCTCCTCCATCCACTCTGTTTACTTGTCGACTAAGACCTCTTCAATACCTGATGTCCCGCGTGAGGTTAGGTTAGGTTACTGGTTAGGTTAGGTTAGGTTAGGCTAGGCTAGGTTATGTTGGTTACTGGTTAGGTTAAGTTACTGGTTAGGTTAGGTTATGTTACTGGTTAGGTTAGGTTAACATTATATTCGGGTAGTGTAACATTAAGGCGGCTAAGAGAGACCCTACACAAAACAATGGGACTCAAGACTTTACGTGTACTCACATTTAAGAGTACAATATTGATTCTGTCCTCGTCGACTTAAGAGATCCTGGTTTGTAGGCAAGAGGCCATGTCCCCCCTTCTTTCCTTCCTTCCTTCCTTCCTTCCTTCCTTCCTTCCTACCCTCCTTCTTCTCTCCTTGCCAAGTGCCTACCCTCCCTCCCTCCCTCCTTCCTTCCTTCCTTCCTTCCTTCCTATTTCCAGGACCCACTATTTACCACCCAATCTTCTTCTCTTTCTTCCTCCCTCTCTTTCTTTTTTCTCGTTTACTCTCTCTCTCTCTCTCTCTCTCTCTCTCTCTCTCTCTCTCTCTCTCTCTCTCCTTTATCTTACTCTAGGTTTCTCTCTCTTTCAGACTCGATCTTCCCTCGCTCTTTAACTCTGGCTTTTTAGGTCAGTGTTGTGTACATATCTGGCTCTGTTCTTTTCTCGCTTCCCCACCCCGCCCCTCCCCCCTCCCGCACCGCCCTATCCCTTCCCCGCCCCACCCCCTCCCCGCCCCTCCCCGCCACACGTTCCTTCCCTCCTCTCCTGACATTTCGTAGGCAGGCAACACACGTCCCTGTCTCGCTTCCCAACCCTGTGTTATCGTTATTATTATCTCTCAACGCCTGTCTGTCTGTGTCTGTCTGTCTGTCTGTCTGTCTGTCTGTCTGTCTGGCTGGCTGCAAACTCTCTCCTCCTCCTCCTCACATTTATCGTTCACACACACACACACACACACACACACACACACATATCATACAATATTAAATTGGCACAATCCTTTCTCTCCTACCGCTCTCACTCCCCTCTCATTCCTCCCTTTCCCTTCCCTCTCACCCATCCACCTTCCTTTCCCCTCTCCTTTATCTTGTCTCCTCTCACCCCATCCCGTTGTCTTGTCACTTTCTTTTACTTTCATTCTCCCCTCCTCTTCTTCACTCTC
>CAUDMG010002167.1:3357500-3362500 GCA_958450375.1 Homarus gammarus | reverse complement strand
AATTTACATTCTTTTTCACACACACACACACACTCTCTCTCTCTCTCTCTCTCTCTCTCTCTCTCTCTCTCTCTCTCTCTCTCTCTCTCTCTCTCTCTCACACACATACACACACTCTCTCTCTCTCTCTCTCTCTCTCACACACACACACACACACACTCTCTCTCTCTCTCTCTCTCTCTCTCTCTCTCTCTCTCTCTCTCTCTCTCTCTCTCTCTCTCTCTGTCTCTCTCACACACACACACACATACACACACACACACACACACACACACCAATATCAAGGGGATAAAACACGTGTATGTGGGTTATATGTATGTGTGTGTTTTTTTTTCTTGTTTTTATTTCCCTCTGAGTGCCTTGAGTGAGTTCCAGTGAGCAGATACGAAAACCTTATGAATAGTTTTACATATTTTTTTTTGCGTTAGTTTGTATAGTGTGTGTGTGTGTGTGTGTGTGTGTGTCGTTATTTGAGTCTCTCTTGAGGTCATAGAAGGAACTGAGACTCGGAAGTGATCCTAAGTATTTATCTAGACTCCTCCATTACTTCTTCTAGCACCTTCCTCCTCCTCCCCTTCCTCCATCACCTCCTCCCCTTCCTCCAACACCTTCTCCAACACCTTCTCCATCACCTCCTCCAACACCTCCTCCAACACCTTCTCCATCACCTACTCCTTCACCTCCTCCTTCTCTACGTCTTACTCTTACCTCCTTTCCCATTCCCTTCCCTCCTACATCATTTCTCCCTCCCCCTCTCCCATTCCCCTTCCTTCCCCCTTATCTCCCTCCCCCTTATCTCCCTTCCCCCCTTATCTCCCTTCCCCCCTTATCTCCCTTCCCCCCTTATCTCCCTTCCCCCCTTATCTCCCTTCCCCCTTTATTTCCCTCCCCTCACACCTCTCCTTCACCTCCTCCTCCCCCTGCCAAGCTGAGATTCCGATAAGTCGTCGTATTGACCAGCTTGTCACCCCGGGAAGCTTAGACGCATACTAAGCTTGGGGAGAAGCAGTAAGAATTCCCCAGGGGCTGAGGACAAACAAAGGCTTGGTAAACAGAGGGATTTTTCTCACTTGTCGCCTTCTTTCTACGTGTCAGGTTGAGGTTAGGTTAGGTTGTTAGGTTAGTGTTTGGTTAGGTTATGGTTAGGTTAGGTTAGGTTGGTTAGGTTAGTGTTTGGTTAGGTTAGGTTAGTGTTTGGTTAGTGTTTGGTTAGGTTAGGTTAGTGTTAGGTTAGTGTTTGATAGGTTAGTTTTAGGAGTGGTTATTTCTTCAGGTAAAATAAGCGTTGAAATTTGACATTGATGTTCGTTGAGGGAAGGAAGGACTGGCTGGGGGGGGGGGGGGGTGAGAAGGAGGCGAGGAAGGGGTAGAAGTGGATGGAGAAGGAGGGAGATGGTAAAGAGTGAGGGAAAAGGGGGATAAGATGATGAAGGAAGGGAGGAGAGAGAAGGAAGGAAGGGAGGGGAGGGGAGGTGGGGGAATAAATTACAGACTTACGGCGTTGATGAAGAACTTAATTACCAGGTAAATACTCGAGAGTAAAAATGGCAAAAGGCGCTTGACACACTCGGCTGGAGATCAAAGACTGACACACACACACACACACACACACACACACACACACACACACAAAGTCGAAAAAAAATCGTGTTTTTTTTTCTCGGTCACTAAGTCGTAATTCAAGTGAAAATCAGCCTTAAGGCGGGGGGTGATGAGGGTGAAAGTCTCGACATGACTAAGGGAAGGGAAGGGGGAGGGCGGAAGAGAGGTAGGAGGAGGTGAAAAGGTAGGAAGGGGAGAGGGAGGGGGAGGAGGAGAAGAAGAGAGAGGGGGGAGGAGGAGAAGAGAGGGAGGAGGAGGAGAAGAGAGAGGGGGAGAGGAGAAGAGAGAGGGGGAGGAGGAGAAGAAGAGAGGGAGGAGGAGAAGAAGAGAGAGGGGGGAGGAGGAGAAGAAGAGAGAGGGAGGAGGAGAAGAAGAGAGGGAGGAGGAGAAGAAGAGAGAGGGGGGAGGAGGAGAAGAAGAGAGAGGGGGGAGGAGAAGAAGAGAGAGGGGGAGGAGGAGAAGAAGAGAGAGGAGGAAGAGGAGAAGAGGAGATAGGGGGAGGAGGAGGAGGAGAGAGGAGGAGGAGGAGGAGGAGGAGTCTAACCGCCGCTTTGACGAAGATAAACAAATAGCAAAAGCTGTCCCGGATATTAAGCTTGATGTGCTGTTTTCATCTTTCTCAGCTTGATGCGCTTTTTTCTTTCTCCTCAGCTTGATGTGGTTCTTTCTTTCTTCAGCTTGATTCACTGTTTCTTCTTCTTTCTCAGCTTGATTCACTGTTTCTTCTTCTTTCTCAGCTTGATTCAACCTTAGCATTTACATTAGTGGTATTATTAGCATTATCATCATTATTACTATTATTACTATTATTACTATTATCATTATTGTTATATTTTATTTACTATTTGGACTATTCTCCTCTCGTTCCCTGGTGAGTGTGTACAGGCCAGCCACCACCTACTGTCAGAGTGACTTACAAACTTAAAATTGCATTCCTTCAGCAGAATGAATACCCCCTCCCTCCCTCCCTCCCTCCTTCCCTCCCCCGTCCCTCCCTTCCTCCCTCCCTCCCTCCCTCCCTCCCTCTCTGCCTCCCTCCCTGCCTCCCTCCCTGCCTCCATCACTCCATCACTCTCAGATCCTTTCTCTCTCTCTCTCTCTCTCTCTCTCTCTCTCTCTCTCTCTCTCTCTCTCTCTGGCTCCCTTAATCCTTCCCTCCATCTCACTCCCTACCTTCCTCTCAGGTCCTCTCAATTCCTCCCTCTCACTCCCTCACTGCTTCTCACTCCCTCACTGCTTCTCACTCCTTCTCTCTCACTCCTTCACTGGTCCTCTGAGAACTCTTAGGTGAATCTTGAACTTTCAGCACGACGGATCTTTTACTCTCTGATGGTATTTTCCTTCCTCCCTCCCTTCCTTCCTTCCTTCCTTCCTTCCTTCCTTCCTTCCTTCCTTCTGGCTGTTGAAAGAAGACGCGTCAAAAAGAGTACAGTTTTTTTTACGTATCGAAGTTGAGTTGATTATGTAAGTGAGATCCATATTACATCAGGAGGCGCTAGAAATCCTTTGAAGATTCATGGCGCCTAAACCCGTGTTGCGGACTCTCCTATCAAGTCCTTCAGGATCCTCACGCCCTTGCCCCACCGCCTCTTGATCCGCTAGAATCCTGTGTATGAGAGGGTGTCCTTGTGTGTGGGAGGGTGTCCTTGGTGGATCTGGTCCTGAGGAGAGGGGGTAACTACTGTAAATTCTGAATCCATGGGTGTTTGTCGCAGCTGGTAATAGGAGGGGTACTAACTGTAACCCCTCCCCTAAATACAGCGGTGATTCTTGGGTCTACAGTAATACTTAGAGGAATAACTACAGTAGCTATTAAAGACTACAGTTACTTCTCTCATTGTCTGTGGAATGAAATAATGAAAGATAATGTTTGTCTATTTTATTTCATTATTTACTTTGTCATTAGAGGAGAATTCGTGTTTTATTTCCCTCACGTAGAAATGTTTTTTGAGTGTTTATTATTAATTGGTGTCCAGAAAGTATTATAGTTGTTACGTTTCGGAATATAATAAGTCTTTGGAAGTCTTGACGTCACATTCAAGTCTAGTAACAGCCTCGCCTGCCATGATTTTTTATATTAACTGAAGACTAAATTGTTACCAGTTGAACGAGTCTCTCTTGAGTTCTGACTTTATGAATATTTCTCTCTCTCTCTCTCTCTCTCTCTCTCTCTCTCTCTCTCTCTCTCTCTCTCTCTCTCTCTCTCTCTCTCTCTCTCTCTCTCTTCTCTTTCTGTCTTTTCACTCTATTAACTTCTTCGTTCTTCTCTTTCTGTCTCTCTCTGTTTTCCTTCTTTACTTTCTCTGCCTCCCTCTATTGTCTATGTCTATGTCCTCTCTCTCTCTCTCTCTCTCTCTCTCTCTCTCTCTCTCTCTCTCTCTCCACTACCACTTTTATCATCTCTCTTCTCTCACTTTCCTCCCTCCCTCCCTCCCTCCTCAACAGCAAATAACACACACACACACACACACACACACACACACTCACACACACACACACACACACAGACACGTCCTCCCTCCTACAGTGTCGCCGCCGGGTTCTGAGACCAGCAGTGAATCAAACCAATATCAAATGAAAGTGAGATCCTTTAGTTTATTGTCGCCATGGGAACACAACAGGACTCTACCTCACGCAAACAACATTCTTGACTTTTGCTGTAAATCTCTAGGAAGTTTAGAGCTTCGGGTAGGTTAGGTGAGGTTAGGTTGAAGGGCAGAGTGTCAGATTGTAACTTTTAAAGAGATTTGGATAAGAGGTTTGGCTATTATTATTATTATTATTATTATTATTATTATTGTAGTAGTATGTAATAGTAATAGTAGTAGTAGTAGTAGTAGTAGTGGTAATCATAAGCAGGGGAGAATAGTTCTAATGGAAGTAGAAATAGCAACAAGTAATATAACTAAATCGTAAACTTATCCAAGCGTTGTTAAGTGTTTCAGACCTGGTGTTATATGTGTTTTTGAGCGAGTCATCTACGCTAGAAAGCATCGTCATTCTAGCGAGGACATAATATTTCAATGTAAATGACGTCCTGTTTATAAATCCGACAAAAAATGACACTAATAGCTACTTCATCTCTTACGACAATATATTAAGATCTCTCTGATAATATCTGACATAGGAAAAATATAAATTCAAGGGGGGGAGCTGGGGATACTTTACTATTCCTGCCAAAAAAAACAAAAATAAAAACAAAAACAAAAACGCATCACTGTCTTAAGTTTCGAGCCTCGTTTGTTTATCTTCGTTACATTTAAGATGAAGCGAAAAAAATATATAAATATCTATCTTTTTTTTCTGTCTCTTTCTCTTTGAACGAGACTTTGTGAATTAAAAGAGATGAATATTTTTGTTTGTTTATTCTTGGCATGATAACGAGGTATGAGTCTTTC
>CAUDMG010002167.1:3345000-3352500 GCA_958450375.1 Homarus gammarus | reverse complement strand
TCTTCCGTTCCAATACTCTTGAAGTGGAATCAGAAACGATTTATATTTTCCACGATGCTGTTTTGTTTTATGTTAACAAATTCATTTCTAAGGCGATGATGAATGTTATATTAATCTCGTTAGTGATAAATGGAGAGATAAATTGTAATGTTTATCTACAGTACACGCGTGAATGTTTATTTTTTTTTCTGAAGGACTACTGACTCGCTGGTGGGAAATTATAAATACAGGTGTAAGAAATTAAGTCATTTATATATCGTCCAGAAGTGTGAGTCTTGTGTTCCTTATGATTCTCTTGACGGTGAAACATTGTCTTATCTTCTCGATCATCAGGATATTTCCGCCTGGATGAACTATACCTTCACATCTCAGGGGTTACGGATTCTCTAAAGGTCACACGATGAATACATTTTCCGGTTAACTTGAGATGTAAGAGGGAATCAATCCGACTCACTGGCGCTACAACACTGAATTACTGGTTTAATATAAGACATTACACTTTGACTACTATTACTGAACTGTCTTCACTTAGTTTCAGCCGAGGGAAAGGATTTAAATCTCCAAATCTGTGAGAATCAGGACTGTGGGATTTTTTATTTATTTTTGTAAGGAAGCGGAAGGAGTTGTGACGTCACCTGCCACGGTTGATGACGCCACATTGCGCGCCAAATTGGACGAGAGATCAGCTGATTCATGTCAACACGGGGGAGTGGTCTGCCGAGGAGGGTGTTCCGGCAGACGTCCCTTAGATGTGGCCGCGGCAGAAGCATGAGTGAGACGGCCGAGGAGGGTGTTCCGGCAGACGTCCCTTAGATGTGGCCGCGGCAGAAGCATGAGTGAGACGGCCAAGGAGGGTGTTCCGGCAGACGTCCCTTAGATGTGGCCGCGGCAGAAGCATGAGTGAGCGGCAAGGAGGGTGTCCGGCAGACGTCCACTAGATGTGGCCGCGGCAGAAGCATGAGTGAGACGGCCGAGGAGGGTGTTCCGGCAGACGTCCCTTAGATGTGGCCGCGGCAGAAGCATGAGTGAGACGGCCAAGGAGGGTGTTCCGGCAGACGTCCCTTAGATGTGGCCGCGGCAGAAGCATGAGTGAGACGGCCGAGGAGGGTGTTCCGGCAGCCGTCCCTTAGATGTGGCCGCGGCAGAAGCATGAGTGGTCTGCCGAGGAGGGTGTTCCGGCAGCCGTCCCTTAGATGTGGCCGCGGCAGAAGCATGAGTGAGACGGCTGACTGTGGTCCTCCCAGACTCGTGTATGGTTCAGGGCAGTTAAGGAGACAGGCTGGCGGTAACGTACTGTAATGTACAGAGATCCGGGGAGAGGAGGGAGACACGGAGAGAGGAGGGAGACACGGAGAGAGGAGGGAGACACGGGGAGAGGAGGGAGACACGGAGAGAGTAGGGTGACCAGGGGTAGGGAGTAGGGCTGAGTGTGTCCAGTGTTGTCAAGAGCTCGTCCGTCCACTCGTCACACACCTGGTCAGGTATATACATAACTATTGTAATTATCTTGTTACCTGTGTTTCACTTACAATAATAATAATATCATCATCATCAACAAAAGAACCAATATAAAAAACAATACAAACACAAAAACACACAAAACAAACAACAAACACCGACGTTACTGTACTAAACATTTTTCTTCCCCTTACTCAAACATTTATAAACATTCTCTGTGGAATAATAGACTGAACTTAATTAACCTGTCTTGTTTATTTTGGTCTCGCTTATCACCTGTCCTGTTTAATTCATCGTGAAACAAACACCTCTGAGGTCACCACCAGTTTGTGTGTGTGTGTGGGGGGGGGGGTTGGTGTGTGTTGGAGACTGTATGTTAGGGGTGGTGTTTGAGTGTGTGTGTGTGTGTGTAGGGGAGGTGGTGTGTGAGGGGTACAATATATGGTCGTGTATAATAATAATAATAATAATAATAATAATAATAATAATAATAACAACACTTACGGTTTATAATGACCCCCAAAATGACAAAATATTAACAAAAAAAAAAATTTTGGATCACCTGAAGAATAAAAAAAGAAAAAAAAGGAAGAAAAAATGGAATGAACATAGGTGGTGTAGGTTTGATGATGTTATGAGATCAAACAGTAACACGAGGAGGACCTTGACGTGGTAGAAGGTGGCTTTAGCGGCGTGGATATCGTAGGAACTTTATATCCCCAGAGGGAGCTGTGAGGGCCTGTGTACCGAGTGCCTGGTGGAGGGGAAGGGGAAGGTAGGGGGTTGAAGGGAAGGAGGTACATACATGATGACAGAAGCACCCTTTGATGGTCAAATGTGTGTGTGTGTGTGTGTGTGATGTGTGTGTGTGTGTGTGTGTCAACATATACTTGACACAAACACATACAAACCACAAGAACATAAACGCAACAAACAAACAAACAAGTAAACAACAGGTAAGAGAGATTCCACCACTCGCACAGCACACAATAACTTAACATTATTCCATTTCTATTCTGAATTACAAACTTAATAATAAACAGCTAATTACAGTTATTGCAATTAAGTGCTTCTGTGCTAATTACCATCAACATTTATTATTTTTTTTTTTTTTGGCAATGTCTGGACGCCAGTTTGTCATTCTGGCCGTGAATGATTCGATTTTACGTAATTACGCCAAGTTAATTACGTTCAAAATTGCGTAATGTAATTAATATCTTGGTAATAGGTTGGATTAAGATTTTGTTGGATATAAATGATTCTGTGTGTGTGTGTGTGTGTGTGAAAGGGGGATGGATCTTGTTTGAATGTGTTGGTGAATTATGTGAATGATTATGTGTGTACTGTATGTATGTGGATGGAATATTCCTTTATGCAGTTCAAGTTCTTCCAGTCTTATATACGTCTTTCATGCACCAATTTCTTCCTTCTTTCCTTCCTTCCTTGCATCACTCGCCTCTATCATTTCCTTCCTTCCTTCCTGCCTTCCTTCAGCTCTCCTTGGATCCATCGCCACGCAAAAAGTACAGAAACACGTAAAATATTGCTCAAATTTCGCCGTCTTTTCTCCCTCACGTTCGGGAAGAAGACCTCCTCTACCTGTGCTGCCATCTGGTGGTGGTTGGTGGCAGCGGATCATCTAAAGAATAACCTTCCCAGTATATTTTACCTGAAGATTAGACACCCCCCTCACAACCACCCCCCTCACAACCACACCCCCTCACAACCACACCCCCCTCACAACCACACCCCTCACAACCACACCCCCTCACATCCACAACCCCCTCACAACCACACCCCCTCACAACCACACCCCCTCACAACCACACCCCCTCACAACCACACCCCCTCACTCCCCTCCCAACCACGCCCCCTCACTCCCCTCCCAACCACGCCTCCCCCTCACTTCTCACAGTTCAACTCTCTCTACCACTTTCGCCGGGAGAAAGTTGAGGTACATTAATTAATGGAGTTGTTGAGTTTACGGCAAACACGTCCCGCACTCTCCCTCACTCTCTCTTACACTCTCGCACTCTCCCTTGCCCTCCCTCACCCTCCATCACCCTCCCTCCTCTACCTCCTCTACCCTCCCTCCTTCACCCTCCCTCCTCTACCCTCCCTCCTCTACCCTCCCTCCAACACCCCCCCTCCTCACCTCTCCCTAGCCCGCCAGGTGTGGTCCGGAGGCTGCGTCACACCGAGACCACCCAGGTGTTGGCGCATGGCGAGTGGTGAGGAGGAAGAGAGGAGGAGGGAAAATAGGAGGAAGAAAAAGAGAGGGTAAATGGAGGAGGTGGGAGGAGAGTTTTGGTGAGGAAGATGAGATGGAGAGAGAGAGGGTAAGAGGAAGAGGAGAAGCGTTATGAAGAAGAGGATGAGGAGAGAGAGAGAGAGAGGTGGATGAATGAAAACAAAATAATCTCTCTCTCTCTCTCTCTCTCTCTCTCTCTCTCTCTGTAGCAGATCCGAGAGAGGCAAAAGAAAAGAAGAAGAAGAAAGAGACAGAGAGGAAGTAGAAAGTATAGTGTAGTGTAGTGTAGTGACCTGATAGATAGGATGAGACGAAATTGATAGATAGACAGTCATTATAGAGAGGGAAGGAGATAATGAAGATAATTACCTACCTGATTACTATAATTATTTACCCAGCAAGCAGCCATTGATATAAGGTATAGACAGCCAGGTAAGGTATATAATGTGTGTGGTGATTATAGAGGAATATATATATACACACAGGTATATTATAGGGCTGATTATTGAGAGAGAGAGAGAGAGAGAGAGAGAGAGAGTAATTTAACTCTCCCATAAATAGCCGCCACCACTTCTACACCCACCACCACTACCACCACTATCATCACCACTACCACCACCACCACTACCACCACTATCATCACCACTACCACCATCACCACTACCACCACTATCATCACCACTACCACCATCACCACTACCACCACTATCATCACCACTACCACCATCACCACTACCACCACTATCATCACCACTACCACCACCATCACCACTACCACCACTATCATCACCACTACCACCATCACCACTACCACCACTATCATCGCCACTACCACCATCACCACCACCACCTCACCTAACAATACCCTGAACTAAGACCTTTCACCCAAAACAAAAGTGTGTCTCACCCACTCCTCTCCTACCGCTTATATCAAATCATCGGGTGCTCCTCCTCCTGTGACTCACCCGCCTCCCTCATCCGCCACCTTCACCCACCTCCTTCACCCGCCTCCTTCACCCGCCTCCCTCACCCGCCTCCCTCACCCGCCTCCTTCACCCTTATGAATAATGTTACCCAGTTGTATGAATGAGGTGTGTGTGTGTGTGTGTGTGTGTGTGTGTGTGAGTGAGGAGAGTGGCAGCCAGGGTGTTGGCACTATCCGTCACCCAGCAAGTCTTCATCATTCTCTATCATATATGAGTTGGCGATGTTCACGTGATATTTCTTTTGTGAATCTCTCTCTCTGTCTCTGTCTCTCTCTCTACCTTTGTCTCTGTCTCCCTATGTCTCTTTCTGTCTGCCTGTCTCTTTCTTTCTGTCTTTCTCTCTGTCTGTCTGTCAGTTTCTCTGTTTTCTATCTCTCTCTCTATCTGTCCTTCCTTCCTCGCTCCTCCTCACTCTCTCATTGTTCCATAGTTCACAATTCTTACTACGAGTTTATAAATGTTTCGTAAGATGATTATTTCTCGTAAGTGAACATCGTTAAGACATTCCCAGTTAGTTGACTTGAGTTAAAACACACACACTAAAGCACACACACTGAATGACACACACTAAAACACACACACACACACACTAAAACACACACACTAAAACACACACACTAACACACACACTAAAACACACACACTAAAACACACACACTAACACACACACTAAAACACACACACACTAAAACACACACACTAACACACACACTAAAACACGCACACACTAAAACACACACACTAAAACACACACACACTAAAACACACACACTAAAACACACACACAAAAACACACACTAAAACACACACACTAAAACACACACACTAAAACACACACACACAAAAACACACACACACTAAAACACACACACAAAAACACACACTAAAACACACACACTAAAACACACACACTAAAACACACACACACAAAAACACACACACTAAAACACACACACAAAAACACACACACTAACACACACACTAAAACACACACACACTAAAACACACACACTAAAACACACACACACTAAAACACACACACACTAAAACACACACACTTAAACACACAAAAAATCGAAAATTAATATCAAGTTTTTATACCAAGATTTTTACCTAAACTAAATCTATTCACTAATGAGACAAAATTAACACTTGAGACTCTACCTTAACTAGACACCTTAACTTAACCCCAGATAAAAACAGAATTAAAATTTACACAGACAGACTATTGTATTCTTCCCTTCCTCACCTTCTATATTAAATGTTCAGTATTTTACGAGATATTGCTTAAGAGATGGCGAGACATTTGAGAGACATCACTTACTTGGTGTTGTGGAGAGATAAATACATACATACATACATACATACATACATACACACATACCTTATTATTATTATTATTATTATTATCCTAATCGGCAACTGTCTCTACTTTAGGTGACGTATAAAGGACACTGACTGACCCTATGTTTCGTTAGTCAGTGTGGAGACTACGAAGGTGACGGACGTGTTGTTATCCTCAAGGCATACAGTATAACCCCCTCTTCCGTTTAACGTAAGTAATTCTGGCCTCTGATATATACTATGTTTAGTATTGATAAATGTGTTTCATATTCACTTAGGATGTTAATTAATAAGAGGTGGATCCAGTTTTATTGTTGAGTTTAAATTTGGTGGGACTTATTCTATTCGTTCGTAATAATGGATATATATACATACTTAAATAGGTAAATATACGAAAATATACATACATGAATATATACGTACATAGATAGATAGATGTTTATTTTTTTTTCTCTCTCTCTCAATCTAAAAGTTTGCTATAAAATTAAACCATTGATTATATAGCGCGAATTCCTAAGTTTTTCGTTAAGAATAGCGAACAGTAATTACTTTCGGGAGAGAGAGGGAGAGAGTGTGTGTGTGTGTGGTGGGGGGGGGGGGGGAGAGAGCGTGTGTGTGTGGGGGGGGGGGAGAGCGAGTGTGTGTGTGTGTGTGTGTTTGAGAGTGTGTCAGAGAGTATAAATGTGTGAGAGAGAGAGACAGTGAGTGAGAGTTGGAAGGTATGAGAATCTTAAAAAAAATAACCTAACCTAACCTCACCTAACCAAATCAACACTACCCTAACATAACCTAAGCTAATCTAACAGAAATAAGAGGCATTAAGTAAAACACACACACACACACACACACCCACACACCCACACACGCGTTCAAGGTGGCCTCAGACGTCAGCTTTTGATTCATCCAAACAAAAGGAACACTGACGGTCGACTTATAACAGCGGCGGCGTATGAATATGGAAATGTCATCGGCATCACATCAGCTGTCTATTCAGGGGACGAATGTTGGATATTGGGAGAGAGATCCTAAGGCGGTCTGGTGGGGAGGAGGTCTGTGGCGGTGGGTCGGTCTTTGATGCTCTCTGGGACGGTCTGAGGGCTGGTGTGGCGGTGAAGGGGAATATCCTGAGGGTGGTCTAAAGGCTGTGACGTGGCGATAAGACATGTCAGAACCCTGGGAGGAAGGTTCTAAGACGGTGTTGGTAAACAAGAACCACACACACACACACACACACACACACACACACACACACACACACACCACAAGAGGCGTATTGTGCACGTACCTGTGGCATTGGTTGGAGGTGTGCTTGAATGGGCTGTGCTTGAGTGGAGACCTGTTTGAATGGGGAACTACTTGAGTGGGAATCTGAGTGGGATCTGTTTGAATGGGATTTGCCTGAGTAGGGATCTGTTTCAGTGGAGAACTACTTGAATGGGGACTTACTTGAATGGGGATCTG
>CAUDMG010002167.1:3325000-3335000 GCA_958450375.1 Homarus gammarus | reverse complement strand
GGAGGGAGGGAGGGAGGGAGGGAAGCTGTAGGATAAATGATAAATTGGGGAGACGACGGTAATCTGCATACCCGATGGACCGGCAGTGATGGACCAACAGCCAATGGGCCGGAAATGATGGACCAATAGCCAATGGACCGGAAATGATGGACCAACAGCCAATGGACCGGAAATGATGGACCAATTGGATGGACCGCAGGACCTCTCTTAAAGGTGGGTGGCCCGGAAACAAACTCCTGCTGGCAACAACGACGACGACGACGGGGGTCAGTTGTTTCGCTCTCTCCTGAATAATTCCTCACGGCTTTTAAAGTAGCAATGCTGACTCTCTCTTTCTCTCTCTCTCTCTCTCTTTCTTTATCTCTTTCTCACTCTTTCACCCTCTTTTACTCTCTCTCTCTCTCTCTCTCTCTCTCTCTCTCTCTCTCTCTCTCTCTCTCTCTTAATGTCGGCATTTTTATGTGTTGAGAATGTCCGAACTTTTTTGTTTAGCGAGATAGATGTCCATTTCTGTCTATTTAAGGAGGGCAGATGTCCATTTCCGTCAATTTAAAGGACGCTGATGCCCGTTTTAATCTCTCTAACGAGGTAGAATAGATTTTCACTTCTATTAACAGACTATTGGATGTAGATAAAGGTCGCAATTCCCTTATACAATAGGATACGATGCTCACTTGTTTATTTATATTTTATTCTTGAATGTTTATTGTTGTTGTTATGTGTCTTCCGAGGGATGTAAATTCACTTGGTCTCTTAGCGTTCGTTGAGATGTCGGATATAACTCAGTATTTCATTAGCAGAGGCTGTTCTCTTGTCTGTTTCAAGCTGTTTTGTTTATCCCACGCTGCTGTTTTGTTTAATCCAACGCTGCTGTTTTGAAGGCTGCTGGGGCGATGCTGTGTTGTTTATTCTAGTGTTGTGGATGTCTGGGCCATTGTGCGAGGCGAGATTCAATTGTTTATTTCATGTTGTCGATTCAGAGCGATCCGATGCTATTTTGTTCAGCTCAAGTTGGTGTATATGAAGCTGGTGTGAAGAAGACTTGCGATGTTCATTTGTTTGTATTGGAGGCGATTTTCATTTGTTTATATTCGAAGCGATGTACAGTTGTTTTTTAAGAGGTGACATTCATTTCTTTATATTCGAGGCGATGTTCATGTGTTTGTATTAGAAGCCATGTTACTTTGTTTATATAAGAGACGATATTCTTTTGTTTATAAAATACGTTCATTTATTTATGTAAGAGACGACGTTCATTTGTTCTTGTTAGAAATAGTAAGAAGCTACGTTCATTTGTTTTTGGAATAGGCTATAGTCCTTTGTTTATATAAGAGGCGACGTTCATTTGTTTATATAAGAGGTGACGTTCATTTGCTTATATAAGAGACGGTGTTCACCTGCTTATTCGATGCTTCTCTGTCCCATCCTCCACCCCCATCCTCCATCTTCCGCTCCCATCCTCCATCTCCCGCCCCCATCCTACACCCTATCCTCCGCCTTTCCCCCGTCCTCCGCCTCAGGCAAATTAAGCTTCCGCTGACTCGTCCGTTTTCTTAACCTTAATAACAGTTTTCTTCGCCTCAACGAGTTTACGATATGACATCCAGATTGTCCTGCCCCTTAGCTCTGATTTTCCTGAATATCATGGCTGGCAGGACAACGTTTTTTCTTGGTTTTTTTTTTTTTACCTCTCATATGTAAAGCTGTAAGAAAAGAAAGTGTCTTGTTTTAGAGAAAGTAAAGGAAAATGTATCAAAACAAGACAAAATGATGCTGCTAGACTCTTGACGTAAAAGAAAGAAAAAAAATGAAAAGGAAAGAGAAAAATTGTCCTGTCATAAAGGAAGAGAGCGAGCAAAACAACCTCGTCTTGTTTCCTGCTTAAGAGAGGACAATAGCATTTACATTTCCTGGTTTTAGAAGGGCAGTATCGTGTTTACGTTATCGTGTTCCGGGAGAAGACCTTGTACGATAACGGGATTGTGTTGATATATGGTGGGTTTTTCTGATATTATAGGATTCTCGTAGGATCCTCAGAGGGCTCCTTATGATGAATATATATATCCTAAGTGAAGAGTTTATAAATGAATATCCTAACTATTTGACTTAATGATATAATGCACTGTTATCACTACCGCTATCACCACTACCACCACTACAACTACCACCACTACCACCACCACCACCACCACCACCACCACCACTACCACCACCACCACCACCACCACCACCACTACCACTACCACTACCACCACTACTACCACCACCACCACTACTACCACCACCACTACTACTACCACCACCACTACCACCACCACTACCACCACCACCACTACCACCACTACCACCACTACCACCACCACTACACCTGCGAGGCCAATACACAGTTGCTCCAACATTTTTCCTGTTGCTGGAGATCTGTTGAGGACGAAGGTTGTGTTAAATGTTGGAGTAGGAGGAGGAGTGGGAAGAGAGAAAAAATAAGAGGAGAAGGAGATGAGGTAGGAAGAGAGAGGGGAGGAGGAGGAGGAGGAAAAAGAGTAAGAGAAAGAAGAGGAGGAAATAGAGGAAGAGGATAAGAAGAGGAAGAACACGAATAAGCGAATGGTTTAGAAAGTGTAGAGAGAAACAAAAGGATTGATAAAGAATGGGAAGGAGAAGCAGATATAATAGGCAGTGTGTGTGTGTGTGTGTGTGTGTGTGTGTGTGGAGAAGAGGGGTGGAGGCAAACGAAAATATTTCCCCCAGCAATAGTGTGGTAACGAAGCTCTAAAGAGAGGAGGAGGGGAGGATAAAGGAGAGAAGAGGAGGGTAGAGACATGGAGCGAGGGAGGAAAGGGGTAATAGAAAAAGGGAAAGAGGCCAAAGAGGTATAGGAAGAAGAGAGGAGGAGGAGGAGGAGGAGGAGAAGAAGAAGAAGAATGTGTAGAGACTTGGCGGTATGAAGGAAAGGCAAGGGAATGAAAGTGTAATAAAAAAGGTGAAGATTAATGGATAGAGAACGAGGGGAGAGGGAGGGAATGTTGAATAAAAAGGAGAAAGAGAGAGAGGAGAATATGCAGAGGGGAAGAGTTTGAGGAGAGCGAAGAACGAGGCTGAGTGAACGCCGGACACGTGGCTCTGTTTACAAACATTGTGTCACTTATGTTTACGAAGGTCTCAGTACACGTGGGTTTATTTACAAAAAATTTTCACCGCGTCGTCTGAGTTCACCATTACCTGTCTCACAACCACTGCCATCATCTGCACCAATATCACCACTACAAGTACCACTACCACCTGCACCACCACCATAATTAGTTTAGTAGGTGTAGAGAAGGGAGCGAAAGGGGTGTACGTAAGCCTGGGGAGTGTAGAAAGGGGTTTACAAGTGTAGAGAGGGGAGCGAGAGGGGTGTATCTATGCCAGGAGAGTGTAGAAGGGGTTTACATGTGTAGATAGGGGAGAGAGAGAGGGCGCAGGAAGAATTTTGATATCGGTAGAGAGAGAAAAGGAGTGTAGGGTGAAAGGGAGCGAGAAAGGGGGCTGTAGAAGGTGAGTGAGAAGGGAGAAAGGTATGTATGTATGTTTGAGAAAAGGTTAAGAGAAAGAACAACGATAACTGGAGGGATATAGGTTGGTAACGAGACTTTAAAGAGAGAGGAGAACAAAAGAAACACGAGAGAACTGAAACGGTGTATGTGTGTGTGGGGGAAGAGACATAACAGGCAATAAAGGTGTAGGGAGAGGAGAAGAGGGTAGTGAGATAAGGTGGAAGAAAAAAAAACGGAGAAGGGAGAGAGAGAGAGAAATGGATAGAGAACGAGGGGGAGAGAAAGAGAGAGTGTAAAAAAAGAAAGAATGATGATACGAGGGAAGGAAGAGTTTGAGGAAGGGTTGAGTTGGTATACTGTACTGTGGGTGAGGCTGAGTGAGCACATGACACGTGGCTTTGTTTACAAACATTGGGTCACCATGTATATATTACTCTCTTGTACACGTGACATAACTATAAATTAAACTACACACACACACACACACACACACACACACACACTCCAGGGAATATATTACACACACGGTGACGTTGTTGGGTTAGTAATATTGTCCTTATGCTGTAATTAACACTCGCTTGTTGGTGTGGGAGGGGAGAGGGACGGAGTGGTAGTAGGAGGGAGTGGGGGAGAGATGGAGAGGGAATGAGATTTGGAGGGACGTAGGAGTGGAGATGAGAGGGATGGAGAGGGAGTAGGAAGTGATGTGTGGGTGTCTGATCTCCTCCCTATAACACAGCATAACACAGCATAAACCGGTCCTCTCACCCACATAACACAGCATAACACAGCATAAACCGGTCCTCTCACCCACATAGCACAGCATAACACCCTCCTCTCACCCACATAACACAGCATAACACCCTCCTCTCACCCCCACAACACAGCATAACACCCTCCTCTCACCCACATAACACAGCATAACACCCTCCTCTCACCCCCACAACACAGCATAACACCCTCCTCTCACCCACATAACACAGCATAACACCCTCCTCTCACCCACATAACACAGCATAACACCCTCCTCTCACCCACATAACACAGCATAACACCCTCCTCTCACCCACATAACACAGCATAACACCCTCCTCTCACCCACATAACACAGCATAACACCCTCCTCTCACCCACATAACACAGCATAACACCCTCCTCTCACCCACATAACACAGCATAACACCCTCCTCTCACCCCCACAACACAGCATAACACAATCCCAACTCGGGTAATGAAATCACTCTCAATAACAAGTGTATAATTCAACACACCTGGTTGGCGTAATTAATGACATGTGCGGCCAAAACATATTTGTCATTCCCATTTACCTGCGGGATTATGTTCTCTCTCTCTCTCTCTCTCTCTCTCTCTCTCTCTCTCTCTCTCTCTCTCTCTCTCTCTCTCTCTCTCTCTCTCTCTTTCTTTCTTGTTATAAATGTTTAATCATCTTATTTAAGTTTGTATTTTCTACAGGAGAAGACGGAAGGAGTGAAGGAGGGAAGAAGGAAAGGAGGGAGTAAAGGAGGGAAGAAGCGAAGGAGTGAGAGGGTGGAAGGGAGGGTTGTAAAAGATAAATAAATAGATAGACAGAGACAGACAGACACAGACACCCACAGACAGACAGACAGACACCATAAACATAATCATATATCGGTAACCATGGAGACGATATACCCAAGTGTTATATTGATATAGTGGTAATATATAACACCTACCTGATAGTCATAGGAAATTAGCTCAATTGTGTGAGAGAGAGAGAGAGAGAGAGAGAGAGAGAGAGAGAGAGAGAGAGAGAGAGAGAGTCACAGTCGCCCTGGAAGAGTTGTGAGAGTCAACAAGGAAAGTTTGTACAGCTGAGACTAAAAACCTCAGTCACCTCTCCCTCCCTCTCTTCCCTCTCCTTTTCTCTCTCCCTCCCTTTCACCCACGTCTCCCTCCCTCTCTTCTCTCTCTTTCCTTCTCTTCTCTACCTCCTTCTCACCCACTTCTTCCTCTCTCTCACTTCTCTCTTCTATCTCTCCCTCCCTTTCTTCACCTCTCTGTCCCTCTCAACAACCACCCCTCTCCACCTCTCTGTCCCTCTCCCCCTCCATCCCCTCTCCCCCTCCATCCCCTCTCCCAGCTCTCCCTCATACTCAAGGAGTTAACATATCGTACTCAAGGGCTTTTGATCGGTCTCAAGGGGTTGCTATCGTGGGAAAGTTATCGTACTCAGGGGATTACTATCTTACTCAAGGGGAAGTTATCGTACTCAAGGGATTACTATCTTACTCAAGGGGAAGTTATCGTACTCAGGGGATTACTATCTTACTCAAGGGGAAGTTATCGTACTCAGGGGATTACTATCTTACTCAAGGGGAAGTTATCGTACTCAGGGGATTACTATCTTACTCAAGGGGAAGTTATCGTACTCAGGGGATTACTATCTTACTCAAGGGGAAGTTATCGTACTCAGGGGATTACTATCTTACTCAAGGGGAAGTTATCGTACTCAGGGGATTAACAATTACTCACTACAATAAGAGTATTTCGTGAACTTATGACAAATAGAAATGCTGAAACGAAAAAACAAAATCTAATAAACTGGAAAAATAAAACGAAGTGGAAACAAACTTAAGCTGAAAAAGTACAACAAGCGGAAATAATGCCAAATAAGCTGAATAGAATAACAAGCTGGAAAAATACAATAAGCTAGGAAAAATAGACAAGCGGGGAAGCAAACAAGTGGGAAAAAAAATAAATAAGCGGAAAAAATACACAATGTAGTAGTTTCGTCGACAACAAGTGAGCATCGGTGTTATTGAACGACATGGCTGTGTACTGAAAGGGAAATTCATACACGAACGAAAAAAAAAAAAGTTAAAATTGAACAAAAGGGTGAAAAGCGGAAATAATAAACAAGGAAAATAGTCAACGTGTATCGTGCCGGGAAAAAAAAAGTGAGGATCGTGAAGTGAATAAAATAAAAAAAAAAAAACGAGAAGAGAAAGATGATTAATATGTGGGAGGAATGAATGTGGTGAATCTTGCAGCAACGAACAAGTGAGCATCGCGGGGGGGGGGGAAATAAGTGAAATATAAATAATAAACGGGAAGAATAAAGAAAAAAGAGAGAAATATGAATAACATACGAGAGAAGAATGGACTCTGTAAATCTTGCCCACAAACAAGCGAGCATCGTGGAATATTTAGTTAATATCGCTCATGGGGGATCAAAGCCTCTGTCGGGAACCTGATACAAGATGCGATCCCCTCGACACCCCCCCCCCCCCCCCTCCTCCTTGATGTGTGTGTTGTCTGGAGGTCTGGAAGCTGTGGGCTGGTTCAAGGAGAGTGCAGTATATACACGACGCAACGCCCGCCTACACATAGTGACGCCTACACAATACGCACGAGTCCCACACAACACAAGACGCCCGCCCACACGATACAACACCCACACAACACAACGCCCACACGACACTATTATTGGAGGTAAGTGATGTTTATTATGGCTTTTTAAGATTACATGATGGTGTAAACAAAACAATAGAAATATATATTTTTTTCTTCTTTGGTAAAATTAAAATTGACGATACGATTCAGATCTAAGTGCAGCGAGTTTTGTTTACAAGTAATGTCACACCTTCTACGTTTCGCAGCCAGATGCACAATAGGACCAAACTAATTTCTAATCGAGAACAACAAAATATTATTCATACGATTGGATATTTCCCTGGATATAACACATGCATGGTACACCGAATATTTCATATAACTCCCATCCATGAAACACGGCAACGCATTATATATTCAGAACACATTTACAATTCCATTAAAATATTCCCCTGGCGGCAGATAAACAGTCACAAAACATCGCACACAAGTTAGCGTTACGTCGCGCGGGTAACAGGGCCACGGCGCCATTAACCCGGAGTTAGTGGCGTTAATGAAGACGTAGTACAATTAACCGAGACAAAATTCGGTTAATCGGGACATATTGCGGTCGGTCAATGTATATAATTCATTTAAACGAGAAATAGAGAGTTCGTGTAAATGTTCCGTGACGTTTGGTGAGTAGCGGGTCAATCATGTAACGGGGTTGTGGCACAGTGATGGGGTTGTGACGCAGTGATGTGTGGCACAGTGATGGGGTTGTGGCACAGTGATGGGGTTGTGACGCAGTGATGTGTGACACAGTGATGGGGTTGTGACACAGTGATGTGTGACACAGTGATGGGGTTGTGGCACAGTGATGGGGTTGTGACACAGTGATGGGGTTGTGACAGTGACGGGGCTACTCAATATAAGCTATTAGTCATCATTATCATCATCATTATTAAAGCCTTCATCACTTCCATCGCTATCATCTCTATCACCACCACCAGCCATCATCACCATCATCGTCACCATCACCACCACCACCACCACCACCAACCATCATCACCATCATCGTCACCACCACCACCACCACCACCAACCATCATCACCATCATCGTCACCACCACACCACCACCACCCATCATCGCCATCATCGTCACCACCACCACCAACCATCATCGCCATCATCGTCACCACCACCACATCAGATAATCTCTGGGTTCATGGTACTGTGGTGTTGACTGTGTCCTCATTACCATAGTGGGCCGTGTTGAAGCTGACCTGCCACAGCTGATGACCACCACAGCAGCTGTGTGTCTGTGATGGACGTGATCCCCTACCACCACCCCTACCACCCACCACCACCACCACCACCCCTACCACCACCACCACCACCACCACCCCTACCACCACCCCTACCACCACCACTAGCCCCACCTCCACCACCCCTACCACCACCACCACCACCCCTACCACCACCACAAGCCCCACCTCCACCACCCCTACCACCACCACTTGCCCCACCTCCACCACCCCTACCACCACCACCCCTACCACCACCACCACCACCACCCCTACCACCACCACAAGCCCCACCTCCACCACCCCTACCACCACCACTAGCCCCACCTCTAACCCCACCTCCACCACTATCACCCCCACCTCAACTACAATTTTTACTGTAACCACCACCCCCCCCCCCCGCCACCACCCCCCCCCCCCCCCGCCATCACCACCACCACCCCCGCCACCACCACCACCACCCCCGCCACCACCACCACCACCACAACAACAGCAGCTGTGTGTAATGGAAGGCTCCACTTGGCTGACGTTCCGGTCTCATCATCCCGTAGTGCATAAAATCCACACGACCCAGAGAGAGAGAGAGAGAGAGAGAGAGAGAGAGAGAGAGAGAGAGAGCTGGGCGGTCAATACCAACGTCTACTGATCAATCACTAATCAACAGCATCATGACCAACAAGAATAAGTGAGAGGCTGATGAGTGAGTGTGTGTGGGGGGGGGGGGGTGTAAGTGTGTGTGTGGGGGGGGGGGGGGTGTAAGTGTGTGTAGGGTGGTAAGTGTGTGTGGGGGGGCGGGAGGGGTGTAAGTGTGTGTGTGGGGGGGGGGTGTAAGTGTGTGTAGGGTGGTAAGTGTGTGTGTGGGGGGGCGGGAGGGGTGTAAGTGTGTGTGTGGGGGGGGGGGGTGTAAGTGTGTGTAGGGTGGTAAGTGTGTGTGGGGGGGCGGGAGGGGTGTAAGTGTGTGTGTGGGGGGGCGGGGTGTAAGTGTGTGTAGGGTGGTAAGTGTGTGTGTGGGGGGGGGGCGGGAGGGGTGTAAGTGTGTGTGTGTGGGGGGGGAGGGGTGTAAGTGTGTGTAGGGTGGTAAGTGTGTGTGTGGGGGGGCGGGAGGGGTGTAAGTGTGTGTGTGGGGGGGGAGGGGTGTAAGTGTGTGTGGGGTGGTAAGTGTGTGTGGGGGGGGGGGTTGATGAGAGTGACTTAATTAGGACTTGATGACAGACAATAGACTTGAGATTCAGTTTGACGATAGAGTGACTTAACGAAATGCTTAATGATACAGTGAGTGTGACGTAGCTCTCCCTCGTTACTAACCTAACCTAACCTAACCTAACCTAGCCTAACCTAACCTAACCTAACCTAACCTAACCTAACCTTCTCTTCGATCTTCCCGTCCTCCTCCTCCTCATCTTATTCTTCTTCCTCTTCCTCCATCTCTTCCACTCCTTCTCCTGAACCTCTTCCTCCCCCACTTCTTCTTACATCTCCTCCTCCTCGTCCCTCTTCTTCCTCCTAGGGCTCTACTTCCTCCTCCTCCACTTCTTCCTCCCCTTTTTCCCCATTTTCCTCTTCCTACTTCCCCCTCCTCTTCCTCCTCCCCCCTCCTTTTCCTCCCAATCTTCCTCCTCCTCCCCCTCTTCCTCCACCCCCTCCTCCCTCTCCTCCTCCACCTCCCCCTCCTCTTCCACCACCCCCTCCCCTTCCTCCCCCTCTTCCTCCCCCTCTTCCTCCTCCCCCACCTCCTCCTGGCCATAACTTGCCCTCCTGAACGTAATAACAACAAAAAATGGCCCTTGATTAAACTTCCAGCGATT
>CAUDMG010002167.1:3260000-3320000 GCA_958450375.1 Homarus gammarus | reverse complement strand
CCTTTAAATAAATGATCACAATAATCCCACCGTGCCAGCTGATGTCATGTGTGGATGTGTGTGTGGTCGGGAACGGATGGGTTTAGGGAGATTGGGTATGGTTATGGCCAATCAAAACTCAGGATTTTACGAGTATGATGTTTTTCCTGGTTTCTTATTGGACAGTGATAGATGTGGTGAGATATTCGTGGTGTTCTCTATCAACAATAATGGTAGTATTGTTGTTGTTTTGACCAGTTGGTAGTAGGGGTATATGTTATAGGTCGTGGCGCTATAGCTCGTTCATATATCACCGGTGTAAGCTTTTAAATTCCTGTTTGATCTGTTTATACCATCGATTAATCTGTTTTTTTTATCGCTGTAATATTTTTATGAAATGTATACACACACACACACACACACACTCACACACACACACACACACACACACACACACACACACACACACACACACATACACACACACAAACACTCACACACACACACACACACATACACACACACACACATATATGAAGTGCTTCGCTCATTAAGTGCTTCACTCATTAACAGCTTCACTGCTCCACTCATTAAATGCTTCACTACTCCACTCATTAACTGCTTCACTGCTCAGCTCATTAAATGCTCCACTCGTTAACTGCTTCACTGCTCCACTCATTAACTGCTTCACTGCTCCATTCATTAGGTGCTTCACTCATTAGCCAACACACTGTAAAAGGGTTCAGATATTCGGCTTCATAAAACAAATCATTGTTCAGTTTAATTCTGGAAATGTTGCAGAGTAATATGAGGGTCCCTCGGGGATTTGCTGTGTCTGTCTGTCTGTCTGTCTGTCTGTCCTGTCTGTCTGGTTGATTGGCTGGCTGTCTATCAGTCTGTCTGTTTTTCTGTATCTGTCTACCTTTGTGTGTGTGTATCAGTCTTTCTACCTATCTCTCTACCTGTCTGTTTGTATGCCTGTCTGTCTGTCTGTCTGTCGTTTAACCTGTGTTTCTACCTATCTACCTCGTGTGTCTGTCTGCCTGTCCATTTTCTGTCTCTCAGGGTGATGGAGGGTAGAGGGGGGGGGGTAGAGGGAGGGGAGAGGGATTTGTAAGAGGGCGAATAATCTTGGAGTATGTCAGAGAGGGTGATTAATGATGGGGGAGGAGGGAGAGGGTGAGAGGGAGGGCTGTAAATGGCCAGTGGGAGAGGGAGGGAGAGGAAGGGGAGAATGGGATGGATGGTGGAAGTGAGGGAAGGAGAGGGAGTGAAGGAAGAATGAAGGAAGGAGGGAAGTAAGCTTATAATTGGTTAGTGGGGAATGAAGGAAGAAGAGAAGGGAGGAAGAAGATGACGGAGGAATAAGATGGGGAAAAAGAAGAAGGGGGAAGGGGTATGAAAAATGGATTAGGAAAGTTCACCATATTACTCCTCTTCCCTCTTCTTCCTCAGCCTTCTCCCTTCCTTCTCCTCCCTTCCCCCCTCCGGTCTGTAAAACTTTAAGCAGGAAAATTTACAGTACAAACCACCACCACCACAACCACCCCTACCACAACCACCCCTATCACCACCATCCCCTACCACCACCACCCCCTACCACCGCCACCACCACCGCCACAATCTCCACCCCCACCACCACCACCACAATCTCCACCACCACCGCCACAATCTCCACCCCCCCCACCACCACCACCACAATCTCCACCCCCCCCACCACCACCACCGCCACAATCTCCACCACCACCCTCCCCCCGTCCCCCAGCGCTACGCGGTCGAAAAGTTCAATGTTTTGTATTTTATTTATTTTTTGTCTGGCGGGAAAGAATTTAACTACTGAGAAGTTGTGAAGTTAAGAGAGTTTTTCAGTTAAGAAGTTTTGATGGTAAGAAATATTACGAGAGAGAGAGAGAGAGAGAGAGAGAGAGAGAGAGAGAGATTTGGCCATTTATTTTTCTCAAGGGATAATTTTCTCCTGAACGGCTCTCCAATTTTCTATGAGTAGGCCAATCAGGTGAGAGCTTCCGTAAACTTAAAATAGAAAGAGTCCTAAAAGGTACTCTTAAAACCCTTGAGTACGATGGCGTCATCCCTTGAGTACGATGAACCTATTTTTCTTCATCCTAGTCCTCCACACACACATATATACATACATACATACATACATACATACATACATACCCCTCCCTTCCTCACACACACACACACACACACACACACACACTCACCACAACAAAGTTTATATATATAAAGAAGACATCAAACACTTTTTATCTTTTGTTAAGAAATTTAGGGCGTCTATTGATAGTGGTTGGGTTTGAATAGCTTTTGTTTTGATTTTGTTTATAAGTTTTTCCATACGTGCCTTTCTTTGTTTCTTTGTTTCTTTCTTTCTTTCTTTCTTTCTTTCTTTGTTTTCTTTTTCTCATATATATGTTAATGATTTCAATGGCTTTTGTTTTATAAGTTACGTATGACATTTTTTCGTGTTTTCTCATTTTCTTTTCTTTTTTTCTTTCCTCTTATTAATACGACACCTTAGAATATCTTTTAATTATCAACTTTTATTAATATATTCTCTACCTTTCTCTTTTGCTTTTCCCTTCGTTTTCGTTTTATTTTAATTCCTCTTCGTTCGCTGTATAATTCTTACAGTTCCTTCATCCCCTCCCCCCCCCCTCTTCGTTTCTCTCTATCCCTCTTCTTCTTCTTTCTACTCTAGCTATTTCTCCTCCTCCTCCTCTTCTCTTCCTCACATTTCCTGAGCCTGATCTTCACGAGTATGGCTGAACTAGGTCAAGTTGTCTGGCCTCTCTCTCTCTCTCTCTCTCTCCTTCCTTCCTTCCTTCCTTCCTTCCGTGTTTCTCTTTCTCCTTCTGTCTCTCTACCTCTCCCTCTACTTGTCTGTCTCTCATTCTCTCATTCTTTTAATTCTTCATTCGTTAATTCGCCTGTGTATAGTTCTTCTTATCCTCCCCCCTTCTCGCATTTTCTTCTACTTCTTCATCTCCTTCTCCTCCTCCTACTCCTCTCCTTCTTTCCATTTTCCCTCTGTTTATCAAATTAACTTCAGTCAGGTATTCATTCATCTTTCAGCGGCTAACCCCTTGAGTACGATGACTTAACCCTTGAGTACGATGACTTAACCCTCGAGTACGATGACTTAACTCCTTGAGTACGATCACTACCCTAACTACCTCTCGTAATCCGAATTAACCAACCTAACGACTACCTTAGTGACCATCATAACACTTAATTACCACCCTAATGACCCCCCCCCCCCACCATTGCCCCTAACTACCACAACCTACCACAAATCACCAACCCTAACGACCATCACACGACCTTAACGAATGAGCCAAAAAGTCTTATAATCACCTCCCTAATGATGCCTCTCACCTTAATGACCTGACATAGCCCCTGTGACATTATCTACCTGAAGACAAAAGTAATTAAATACACCTGAAGGAGTTTTGTCTTCCTTATTTGTCTTTACGTCGAGCTCATGAATATGCAGGTAGACGCCTTCGCCTACACCTGGGATATTGGCAACTGGGGGGGGGGGAGGGGGGGTTGTGTGGGTGGCAGGAGGAAGAGGTTATTTTGTGTATGTGTGTGGGGGGGGGGGGGAGGAGAACGTGTGTGTGTGTGTGTGTGTGTGTGTGTGTGTGTGTGTCATTCCCGAACGACACTCGAAGGTTTGGCACTCAATAAAACCAATCAAGGTGTGGCACTCAAGACTGACAAGCATAGGTGGCACTTGAGGGTGGGGCACTTCGGGGCAGGACTGTCATATGTTCTCTTCAGTGTTCTTCAATAACCTCTCTGGCATATTTCAGTGACCTTTAGTAACATAAATGACCTCTATTGACACGATGGCCACAAATGACTTCACTTCTCCAGCATCAACAAAGTCAGATCAGGTTAGGTTAGATTGGGTTAGGTTATAAAAAGTTAGTTCAGGTAAGGTTAGGTCGGGAAAGGTCAGGTCAGGTCAAGAAAGGTTAGTTCAGGTAAGGTTAGATCGGTAAAGGTCAGGTCAGGTCAGGTTAGGTTTGATTAAGTTAGGTTAGGTTTTACTAAGTTAGAGGATAATTATTCGCCTTATCTCGTAATTAAAAAAAAAATGGTTAATTACTTGACCTCTCTGACCTTGACCTTTGACCTAGCTCTGCCGGGGGAATAAACTAACATGCACTAACCTTTTTCCGCTCGTCTAATTAGTGGGAATTAAAAACCTTGAATTAATTTTACCTGTATTTAGGACAAGATAAAACACTTAAATTAATTTCATGGAGGTTTTTGTGTAGAGAGAGAGAGAGAGAGAGAGAGAGAGAGAGAGAGAGAGAGAGAGAGAGCTTCGTTAGTACCAGGACAATACCCTCGTTAGTACCAGGACAATACCTTCGTTAGTACCAGGACAATACCCTCGTTAGTACCAGGACAATACCCTCGTTAGTACCAGGACAATACCTCCGCGACCTCACACTCACTGGAGGCCAAGAGGTCCCTGGGTTCATTAGACAAGAAATTATCTCAATTAGAATTATAATGAGGTGAAGTTTAGCTGCTAACTTGACCTATTATCATAATCTCGCTCCTGATTGACTCTCTCTTTGTCTGACCTATTCCTCTACCTCCCACGTGACCTACACCTCCCTAACACTTCCCAGGAGGATGTGAAGGAAGGAGGGAGGGAGGGAGGGAGGGAGGAAGGAAGGAAGGAGGGAGGGAGGGAGGGAGTGAGGGAGGGAGGGAGGGAGGGAGGGAGGGAGGGAGAGAAGGAAGGAAGGAGGGAGGGAGGGAGGGAGGGAGAGAAGGAAGGAAGGAAGGAGGGAGGGAGGGAGATAGGTTCTCTTACCCACTCTGTTAGTATTCATTGGTGAAGTCTTGGGTCTGTGTGTGTGTGTGTGTGTGTGTGTGTGTGTGTGTGTGTGTGTGAAAAAAAAAACTCGCACAGCAGTCAGCTAAACACTGAAGGACTCCGCCGACGCCACGTACACGGACAACAACAACAACAATAACAACAACAACAACAACAACAACAACTACAACAACAACAAAAGTTTCCTAAGAGGTGCTGAGAGCGTGACGAGCATCGGTAACATAACATGCATACTACTTTTTCTTCTTCTTCTTATTCTTATTTTTATTATTCTTTCTTCTTTCATCTTTCTTCTTTCTTATTCTCCTCCTTCTCCTCTCTCCTCCTGTTCCTCCTCCTCCTCCTCCTCCTCTTCCACCTCTTCCTCCTCCTCTTCCTCTTCCTCCTCTCCTCTTCCTCCTCTCCTCTTCCTCCTCCTCCTGCTCCTCCTCCTCCTCCTCCTCTCCTCCTCCTGCTCCTCCTCCGACCATCCATCTACATGTTTCCAGGGTTGTATTTAACTCTCTCTCTTGTACTACGGCTACGCCTTTTACTTCTTGGTGATGGAATTTATTTATTTATATTTTCCGGATGAGGACACGCTATTAAAACACGTACACATGGGAGGATAAATACGTACACAGAGGAGGTTAAATACGTACACAGAGGAGGTTAAATACGTACACAGAGGAGGTTAAATACGTACACAGAGGAGGATTATCACGTACACACAGGTGGATAATCACGTACACATAGGACACACACCAGAGATATGACACCATAAAGAAATGACACTTATCAACCATATGTAGTGTCATCTGGCACACACACACACACACACACACACACACACACACACACACACACACACACACACACACACACACACACACACACACGACACACGACACAAAAAAACAAAAATGACACCACGATCCTTCCTCCCCCTCAAAAAAACAAAAACACTTTACGTCATATGACACATCACATGACACGTGACACAAGGGGGAGATGGAGTAATAGTGGCTGGGTGATACAGACTTGAAATAGAAGGATAAAAGATTCAGCTCTGGTGTAAGTCTGTTGTGTGGTGGTGTTCCTGTGCTAACGATGGCCGCTTTGTTACTGAGGACCCGAGTGTTGTTTACTGATAGATGAGAGAGAGAGAGAGAGAGAGAGAGAGAGAGAGAGAGCACAAGGTATTGGCCTAAGCAACAGAGGCTGGTGGGTGGTGCTAGGGTTGAATGATGCTCAGTGCCACACCCCCGCCCCTCAGTGCCACACCCCCGCCCTTCAGTGCCACATCCTCGTCCCTCAGTGGCAACCCCCCCCCATCCCCGCCCTCGGTGCTACATCCCCAGCCCCTCGTTGCCACGACCCCAGCCCCTCGGTGCTACATCCCCAGCCCCTCGGTGCCAACACCCCAGCCCCTCGGTGCTACATCCCCGCCCCTCGGTGCCAACACCCCAGCCCCTCGGTGCCAACACCCTCGCCCCTCGATACCACATCCCCGCTCCTCGGTACCACACCTCCGCTCCTCGGTACCACACCCCCGCTCCTCGGTACCACATGCCCGCCCCTCAGTGCCACCCCACCCCCGCCCTTCAGTGCCAGCCCAACACATCAATAACAGAGCGGGTGGCACCATCCTCGCTGGTCAACTCTTACATTATTTCTCTCCATGGTGGCACTGTTGCAGTGTTGCCAATATTTTATGTCTTGGAACTAAACCTTATCACATGGTGTTGGTAGCACTGGTGGTGGTGGTGTTGGTGTTGTTGTTGTTGGTGGTGGTGACTACTATCACTTCCCACATCACCACCATTATTAAAGTTACTACTAATACTACTGTCATCACCAACACCATCACCAACACCACCGTTACCAACAACACCACCACCATCACCATGCTCCCCCTCAGTGCTCACCCTCACCCATTATTTCCTCCCACACATTCTTCAAAACTTTCCTCCTCCTGGTGTGTCTTCTGCTTGGCGTACACTGGCTTAAGACGGCCCGGCGGCCTGGCGTACACTGGCTTGTAAAAATACTAACATATTAAATAGATCTTAATTCATAATGGAATGTAAATTGAATGATCTTTTAAAAACTTAACCTAACCTAACATAACCTAACCAAACCCACCATCTCAGGCAGGATAGTTTACTGGTAATGCATCATTAAATCCTGCCAACCTGCCATCCATCCATCCATCCATCCATCATGTTCAGGCAATTTATCTCTAAAGTGATTCATTACATCTTGGAACGAGGTAATTCAGTCGTTAAGATGCTGCGAGTCGCTTCCTTCCCCACCTCTCCCAACTGCTCTGGCATTGAGGTGACTGTAAGGAAGGGGTTGTAACACACACACACACACACACACAGGTAAAAGTTTTAAAATGCTAATGAAAATGTCACACACTTAAGTTTTTTTGCATGAAGAATGTCAGGTGTGTGTGTGTGTGTGTGTGTGTGTGTGTGTGTGTGTGTGTTTAACATATGACAGGAGACATGAGCATTATTTCAACACGCAACAGATGACACAAGCGGGCGAGTAAGTGAAACATGGGTGACAAATACCGTAGACTTTCGCGGGTGTTTTGGGTAAATATATCGACCTTCACTACACAACGTAAACAAACCCTGACCAATTACTCTGATGGATTCCTCTGGTCAACAAAAATTAGAGATATATTTAAAAGCCATATTATTTATTTATTTATTATATCCTTGTGGGAAAAATATATTAGTGAGTTATTTCGTAATGGAAAATTTAGTTTTTGTTAGATATGAATGTAAATATTTAGTTTCGGTTCTCTCTCTCTCTCTCTCTCTCTCTCTCTCTGTCTGTTTGCCTGTCTGTCTGTCCCCCAACACCAAGCCGTGGGCGTCTGTCTATCACATCTCTGTCTACTGGAAAACATTTGTAAATGATAATCGACTTAACTCTAAATAATATTATCCATGACAAGACTGTATACCTGACAGACAGACAGATACAGACAGGTGGACAGACAGACAGACAGACAGACAGAGAGGTAGACAGCCAGAGAGACAGATAGGCCTCGACAGCAGCACCTTCCTGGACGTCTCAAATCCTGTTGATGTTCACTGTTGAATTTTATCACCAGTAAAGTTTTCCCAGTGAGGTCCTGACCCGCTCCGCTGCCACCAGAGAGAGAGAGAGAGAGAGAGAGAGAGAGAGAGAGAGAGAGAGAGAGAGAGAGAAGAAAAACTAAACTATCGACAACCATCACAACAATCCAAGTCCCTCCCCGGAAAGAACTATTTTTACCCTAGGATTAACAACAAAACTCTCCGTGATACGACCGCTAGGAACTCCCATAACTGACCATTTTCAAGCACCTTAATAAACCCACACCTATTTGATTATAACTCACAGATATCACTTATGAGATAGAAAGTTATTTTTATGTAATTATTTTCTCGTAGTTTAAAAATAACTTAGTATTTTGTTAGTTAATGTAGAATATATATATATGAGCGGTCTTGTCTATCCTAGGTTAAAATAGCTTCATTTCCAGGTACCGCTAGTAAGTATATTTATTTATTTTTAGTATCTATCATGGGGCTGCCTCATAAACATCGCCAAGGTTAAGGATGGTGCCCTATATATATCGCCAGTGTAAAAGCTCTTGGGTTTTATATAATGTTATCGTAAGAGGGGGGTATTGTACGGCCCCTCTCTCTCTCTCTCAGTCATGACCTTTCAACGATGTGGATTTTTAAACTTCCTTGACCCCCCTTGACCCTCATTGACCCACGGTTGACCCCCGCTTGACCCGATTGACCCCCATTGATCCTCCCTTGATCCCCGCTTGACCCCCTGGACCCCTTTGACCCCCATTGCTTGCCTGGGGTATATTCAAAGTTAGGTAAGTTATTGACAAAGTTGAGGGGGACACAACACAGCCGACAGCTACCACCGTGTTGTTGTTTACGGTGGAGAGAGAGAGAGAGAGAGAGAGAGAGAGAGAGAGAGAGAGAGAGAGAGAGAGGTGGAAGAAAATGACAGACAGACAGACAGACAGACAGACACCTCCCCATAGTCACGTAATCTGGCACACCAAACTGTCAACTCCGTCACACAAGTTAAAAGAATAATAATATTTTTTTTTGGGGGGGGGGGGGGTGATACTTTTTTATTATATTTTTTTCTGTTTCATTGTACTTTTGTATACTTTTGTGGTATGATAAATTTTTCTCAAGGTAATGTTCTATATACTTTCTATACTTTCTCTTATATCAATATATACTTTCTTAACTACTTTTTAATAATTTCTCTATGCTTATATACTTTCCTAGTATTACTTTCTTATACAGTCATCCGGATGTACTTTCTCAAACTTTCCTTTATTTTATTTTCACAGTAATTTACTTTCCTAACAATACTTTCCCATACTTTCCTCCTGATCTACTTTCACAACACTACTTTCTTTATAATCTAAGCTGATAAACTTTCTAATACTACTTTTATTATAGTTAAAGCTGATATACAGTACTTTTAACGTTACAAAAACTCGCATATTGTTACAGTAGTCGAATTGGAAAATAGTCTCTATATTAAACCCAACATCATCGCTTCGCTGTTTAGTCAACCCTAGAGAGATAGAGGTCTCTTATCTCTCGATCGATTATCTCCCTGAAGGTGAACTATTTCTGGGAGATACTGGAGTTAAACTATCTCTCAGGGATACTGGAGAGGCCCGAGCGATTATCTCCGGAGATGAGGTATTACGCCAGGCAGCGGTGCACCATTAAGTGAAAGTTTGATGTTGAGGAAGTAGGAAGAAAAAGAGGAAGACCAGAAGGAAGTGGGGGAGGTGGAGAAGGAAGGGGGGGGGTATGAGAGAGTGGAGATAGAGAAGGAAGAAGAGGAGTATAAAGAGAAGGAGGAGGAGAGAGGAAAGTGAGAGGAAGAGGAATGTGAGGGACAGAAGAGACGTAGGAAGAATGGGGAAAATTTACGAGAAGAGGATGTGTGAGAGGTAGGAGAGGAGGAATAGGAAGAAGAGGAGGGGAAGGAGAGGAAGGAGGAGAGGAGGAGGAAGGAGAGGAAGAGGAGGACGTTAATGGCCACCAGAAGGCGATATGTGGAGTACTAATTTATAATTATCTCGTGGAGGGTCATATATATTACCTCCCTCCCTCCTCACTCCCTCCTCATTCCTTCCTTCCCTCCTTCCCACCTTCCCTCCTCACTCCCTCCCTCCCTCCTCACTCCCTCCCTCCCTCCCTCCCTCCTCATTCCCTCCTCATTCCCTCCTTCCCTCCTTCCCAACACCCCTCCTCCCTCCCTCCTCATTACCCCCTCCTTCCCTCCTCACCCCCTCCTTCTCTCCTCACCCCTTCCTTCTCTCCTCACTCCTTCCTTCTCTCCTCACCCCCTCCTCTCCTCACCCCCTCCTTCTCTCCTCACCCCTCTTTCTCTCCTCACCCCCTCCTTCTCTCCTCACCCCCTCCTTCTCTCCTCACTCCCTCCTTCTCTCCTCACCCCCTCCTTCCCTCCTCACCCCCCCTTCCCTCCTCACCCCCCCTTCCCTCCTCACCCCCTCCTTCTCTCCTCACCCCCTCCTTCTCTTCTCACCCCCTCCTTCCCTCCCTTCCTGCTTCCCTTCCACCCCACTTGGGACTCCACCCTTCCTTCCTTCCTTCCCTCCCTCCTTCCATCGCTCCTACATTTCCTAACTCCTTCCTTCTCTGCCTTCCTCCCTCCCTCATCCACTCCTTCCATCTCTAACTCCTTCTTTCCTTCAACCATTCTCCGTTCCCTCCCTCTCTCACCCTCCACCCTTCCTTCCTTCCTTCCTACCTTCTCCTTCCTTCCTTCCTTCCTCCTCCACCGAAGATGTCTGGAGAGAAGGAATGAAGGAGGGGATAAAGCATCTCAGAAATACACAAACGTCAATTACTATTTTTTTTAACCCAATGGATTTTTTTAATCGTTCGTGGATTTATCCTGACTCTCGACTTCACACGAACGTAAACAAACGCCATCTTGGATTTGAATTTGTTTATCTCTTGTATATTTCACTTTTGTCTTTTTATCTTCGTAATTTTTTTTTCTCTGTGTCTTCATTCTATTTTCTTGTCTCGTTGATTTATGTCTTATTATGCTTCTTCCTTTCTTTATCGTCACTTTAATTATCGTATCGGCTAAGGTGAAACGCAATCGGGTGCACTAATACGGGTAACAGATATCGGTGTGATCGGGTGCCAAAAAGATATCGATGTGATGGGATGCTAGGAATATCGGTTACAATGGGGGTGTCAGAAATATCGGTGTAATCGGGTGCCAGTAATATCGGTGTGATCGGGTGCTAAAAAGATATCGGTCTGATAGTGTGCCAGTAAATATCGGTGTAATCGGGTGCCCCAAAAATATCGGTGGAATCGGATACCGGTGATATCAGTGTTAACGGATGCCAAAAAGATATCGGTGTGATGGGGTGCCAAAAAGATATCGGTGTGATGTTGTGCCAGAGATATCGTTGTAGTCGGAAGCCAGTGATATCGGTGTGATCGGGTCTTCGCTCGTTAGTCTTGGTTCATCTTAAGGCGTCACATAAATATCACATTATCTTCGCCACCCTCAACTTACCGCTTACCCAGCCACCCAGCCACCCAGACACCCAGCCACCCACCCAGCCAGCCTCTCAACCAGCCACCCAGTCAACCACCCAGCCACCCACTCAACCACCCAACCAGCCACCCAGCGAACCAGCCGGATTATCCAGTTTCCATAATCTCAATAACTCTCCACCCACCATTCACGTGGTCCAGGAGACGTCTTATCATTAGCCGCTCAGCCCACTTGCCACCCACTCTCCCCCTCTCTGCCACCCACTCTCCCCGTCTCTGCCGCCCACTCTCTCTCTCTCTCTCTCTCTCTCTCTCTCTCTCTCTCTCTCTCTCTCTCTCTCTCTCTCTCTCTCTCTCTCTCTCTCTCTCTGCCGCCCACTATCTTGGCCACCCACAATTTCTGCCGCCCACATCTTAAGCTCCTAACTTAATCCTTCAGTCTATTATCTTTAAATAAAACTCTTTCACCAATTTCTCAGCTGGTTGGTCTTCTGTGTGTGTTGGGGGGGGGGGGGGGGTATAAACTAACGTCTGTATGTATATATGAACACACACACACACACCTTCTACCACCACCACCACACCACCACCACACAACCACTTCTACCACCACCACCACACAACCACTTCTACCACCACCACCACACAACCATTTCTACCACCACCACACCACCACCACACAACCACTTCTACCACCACCACCACACAACCATTTCTACCACCACCACACCACCACCACACAACCACTTCTACCACCACCACACCACCACCACACAACCACTGCTACCACCACCACACCACCACCACACAACCACTGCTACCACCACCACCACACAACCACTTCTACCACCACCACCACACCACAACATTAACCACCACCACACAACCACTTCTACCACCACCACACCACAACATTTACCACAGCTGCTTTACGATGGTCACAATATGTCACGGGAACTCTGATTTAACTCGGCCCATCAGTATTCCAGATCTGTACCTCACACTCCGAGAGATAGAATTCCTACTTCCCACAGTCATTCCCATTCCAACATTCTAATTCCCAGCCATCCAGACACCCAGCCAGCCAGCCAAACAGACAGACAGACAGCCAGCTCATCCATTCTAGTTCAAGGTTATGATCGTTCCAGGTACATCTAATCGGAAATGAATGTTATAGAGAATTGAAGGAAGAAATGAAAATGGAAATGCGATTCAGGAGATGTCAATTTATCTTAGCCTTCTCGTTTCCACCTGACAATCGACCCACCTGTCTTAGTGTGTGTGTGTGTGTGTGTCTGGGGAGGGGGAGGGGGAGAGGAGGGGGGAGGGGGGAGAGGGGGAGGGGGGAGGGGAGGATTCTATACGTGATTAAGTTGTGGGTTTTTTCTGTGAGAGACTAACACATTCTTGGTCTGTATATACCACCACTAGTACAGCACCTTGTGTAAATTTACTCATTCTTCTTCTTCTTCGTTATCTTGTTCCTTCTTCTCCTCCTCTTCCTCCTCATTCTTTTTCCTCCACCTCCTCTTCCTCCACCTCCTCCTCACTTTTTATATTCTTCCTCGTCTTCCTCACTTCCCTTCCTCCTCCTCCTCTTCTTCCTCGCTCTCTTCCACTCTTCCTCCTTCACCATCACACCCACTCACCTCCTTCTGTTCCCTCTTCTTTATTATCCCTTATAAATCCACCCCTCCTTCACTCTCTCACACCTCGTCCCACTCCTCCTCCTCCTCCTCCTCCCTTCTTACCCCCGCCTCCCTCCACCCGGTCTTCCTCTCCTTTCCCTAATCTTCTGTTCCTCCTACACCATTACCCCCTCCTTCCTCTGTTCTTCCTTTCTTTAGTCTGTCTTCCACCCCTCTTCTTTTCTTCTTTCATCCCTCCTCCTCTTCCTCTTCCTATCTCCGCCCCTGCCCCCCTCCTTCTCTCCTCCGCCTCTCCCCTCTCCCCCCTCCCCCCCTCCGCCTCTCCCCTCTCCTCCCTCCCTCCCTCTTCCGCCCCAGGATAATTGCCAGAGCAAGACGCCTTCACTCAGCCTGACGAATTTGTAATCCACTTGTGACCTGCACCACCCAGCAGGCCAGAGCTGTGACCTGCACCACCCAGCAGGCCAGAGCTGTGACCTGCACCACCCAGCAGGCCAGAGCTGTGACCACTGTAACCAGCCGCTGTGTTTTTAACCTATCCCTCTGGTGATGTCATAGTGATGTAATTATAAATTGTTGACGTAATTATGACGTGTGATGACATCGTATTGACGTCGTGTTGGCGGTAATATCAATTTGTTGTTTTACAGTGATTGTTCTGTGCATGTAGCGAGGTAGTCCCCAGACAGTAGACCCCCTGATACTAGCCCCCAGACACTAACTCTCAGACAGTAGACCCCAGAAAGTAGACCCCAGACTACTGATCATCCACACCAAGCAAACTTTCAACAAGATTTCCGCCGTAACTTTAGTGGAGGAGGGAAAAAAGGATGATCAAGGAACATTTTTTTCCCAGGATGGTGAAGAGGTGTTAGGGGGGGGGGGGAGAAGGAGGAGAAGGAGATAGATAAGGAAAGAGAGAAGAAAGAGATAGATAAGAAACGTGAGAAGGAGAGAGATAAGGAGGAGAAGGAGAGAGATAAGGAGGAGAAGGAGAGAGATAAGGAGAAGAAGGAGAGAGATAAGGAGGCGAAGGAGAGAGATAAGGAGGCGAAGGAGAGAGATAAGGAGGCGAAGGAGAGAGATAAGGAGGCGAAGGAGAGAGATAAGGAGAGAGATAAGGAGAAGAAGGAGAGAGATAAGGAGGCGAAGGAGAGAGATAAGGAGGCGAAGGAGATGTTAGTCGCCAACATCACCACTGAGAGACGACGCGTGGCCACCAAGACGTAATCCTTCCTGAGCCTAAACCACCAAATTTTTCACTAACGAGAGACTTGTATTGAGAGAGAGAGAGAGAGAGAGAGAGAGAGAGAGAGAGAGAGAGAGAGAGAATAAAAGGGATATAAAGAGAACCGTGAAAAGAGAGAAAGAAATAAAAAAAGAAAGAAAGAATGAAATAGACAGATAAAAAGAAGAATAAGAGAGAGGAGAGAGAAAAAGAGAGGATCTAGAGAGAACATTGAACAATATAGAGAGAGAGAACAATAACATTAAAGTTGATGACACAGATATAGGGAGTAACACTGTCCAGCAGAGGGGGTGGGGGTGAGAGAGGGGGTGGGGGTGGGGGGTGAGAGAGGGGGGGTGAGAGAGAGGGGGTGTGAGAGGGGTGGGGGTGAGAGAGGGGGTGGGGGTGAGAGAGGGGATGGGGGGGGGGGGGTGGGGGGTGATAGAGGCGGGTGAGAGAGATGTATATATCTATATATCTATGTATCAATCTGTCTACCCATATAGCTATCTATCTATCGATCTATCTATATGTGTATTTATTCTCTCTCTCTCTCTCTCTCTCTCTCTCTCTCTCTCACACACACACAGAACAGTCAATTGGACATCGGTGTAGTTGGAAATTTTAACTCAAATTTTAATTGATTTTAGGAATAAAATGAACCCAGTCGTCCTGTATCGGGTAGATTAATATGTTTTTAATGATTATGTCAGGTAAACAGATAATGTGTCAGGATGTTCATTAAATGTTGTATAATGTTGTGGTTGTTGTGGCTTGTGCTAAAATTACTCTCCCTCGCACACCCTCACCACCACACTCTCCCTCACACACCCTCACCACCACACTCTCCCTCACCACCACACTCTCCCTCACACACCCTCACCACCACACCCTCTACACCATACTCTCCCTCACACACCCTCACCACCACACCCTCTACACCACACTCTCCCTCACACACCCTCACCACCACACCCTCTACACCACACTCTCCCTCACACACCCTCTACACCACACTCCCTCACCACCACACTCTCCCTCACACACGATAATGTCGCTCACCAGCACCACTGGTGCAGCACGAGTCTGCATAGTAGTGTTAAAATCACGGTTGGAGCAAGATAACAGTGGCATTATGTCCCTCGTGGCACTAAACACTTGGTGGCACTATGTCCCTGGTGGCACTATGTCCCTGGTGGGAGTAAGTCCTCGGTGTCACTAAGTCCCTGATGCCATTAAGTCCTTGGTGGCACTAAGCCCCTGGTGCCACTATGTCCCTGGTGGCACGCTGTCCCTGGTGGCACGCTGTCCCTGGTGGCACTAAGCCCCTCGTGGCTCTAAGCCCCTGTTAGCGCAATGGGGGGTGGGGGGGGGGGGGTGGGAAGCACTGAGGGCCATCATGTCCTGGTCGTAAACATAACAGTATGTGCCTGGCACCCTCCATCACCACTGCCACACTACACTGCTTGGCACCCTCCATCACCACTGCCACACTACACTGCTTGGCACCCTCCATCACCAGTGCCATACTACACTGCTTGGCACCCTCCATCACCACTGCCACACTACACACTGCCTGGCACTCTACATAACCAGTGCCACACTACACACTGCCTAGCACCCTCCATCACCAGTGCCACACCAGCTTCACGACACACAGCCTGGCACCATCAGGACTTGCAATAGTACAGTATTTCGATCTAAGAATTCTCCACTTCACAGTATCATCCAAGCTGGCAACTCTCCCTCTGATAGTCTTGCCGCCCGCTAATAGATGGCGTCACAATCAAATTTTTCCCCATCACTTGTTTATACTTTTTTTTTTTCATTCCTGGACCACCGACATACACAAAAAATGAAATGAAATTCACTAATAATGATGTTTGTAGTGTTTATGATGATGTTAACGATGATAATAATTATAAATATAACAAACATACTAACTTTAATAATAATGATAATAATAATAATAATAATAATAAAGGTGACACATAACTCCCGTGCAACACTCCACACACAACAATAAATTTAATCAATAACAATGACAACACAAACCACACCAGCAATGACAACAAAAATAACACCAATAACTTGAACCAACAACAACAAAGACAATGATTACAACAACAACCACAACACCCACAACAACAACAATAACTTGAATCAATAACAACAACCACAACAGCACCAATAACTTGAATCAATAACAACACCCACAACAGTGCCAATAACTTCAACCAATAACATTCACTCAAGGGATTTAGTCTCCAGCTGTGAGCCCCAAGTCTAGCTCTTCTGTCTAGCTTAAGGTGTCACGCTATAATAGTTAGCTTTCAGACTCAAGCTGTCTCTCTCGTGCAGCTTCTGTCTCACTTTAGCTGTTGATTAAATAGTCTTATGTCTCACGTTAGCTGTCCATTGATTAGTCTATGTCTCACTTTAGCTTTTATATAGATAGCTTCTGTTTGATTTTAGCTGTTATATGTCTTCTTCTTTGCTTTCTTTCTTTTCTGTTTTGCTTTAGTTTCCTCTATGCATCTCTCTTCCCTTAGTTCTCTTTTTCCCTCTCTCTCACACACACACACACACACACACACACACACACACACACACACACACACTCAAATATTCTGGGTAAAAATAGCTGTACACGGCAATACAAGGAAAGTGGCCGACCTCCCACTCTTGGCACTACTGCGTCACCGTCACACACTGGAGGACCTCACTACTGCGTCACCGTCACACATTGGAGGACCTCACTACTGCGTCACCGTCTCACATTGGAGGACCTCACTACTGCGTCACCGTCACATACTGGAGGACCTCACTACTGCGTCACCGTCACACACTGGAGGACCTCACTACTGCGTCACCGTCACATACTGGAGGACCTCACTACTGCGTCACCGTCACACACTGGAGGACCTCACTACTGCGTCACCGTCACACATTGGAGGACCTCACTACTGCGTCACCGTCTCACATTGGAGGACCTCACTACTGCGTCACCGTCACATACTGGAGGACCTCACTACTGCGTCACCGTCACACACTGGAGGACCTCACTACTGCGTCACCGTCACATACTGGAGGACCTCACTACTGCGTCACCGTCACACACTGGAGGACCTCACTACTGCGTCACCGTCACACATTGGAGGACCTCACTACTGCGTCACCGTCTCACATTGGAGGACCTCACTACTGCGTCACCGTCACATACTGGAGGACCTCACTACTGCGTCACCGTCACACATTGGAGGACCTCACAACTACGTCACCGTCACACACTGGAGGACCTCACTACTGCGTCACCGTCACGTACTGGAGGACCTCACTACTGCGTCACCGTCACACACTGGAGGACCTCACTACTGCGTCACCGTCACGTACTGGGATTATAGTGTGTGTGTGTGTGGCCAAATTGAGGCTTTTAGCATTGGTGGTCATTATGTGCATAAGTGGTGGGTCATATGTCAGGTCAAACAGAGAGAGAGAGAGAGAGAGAGAGAGAGAGAGAGAGAGAGAGAGAGGCGAAACAGACAGATAGTGATAGAGACAAAGAAAGTGAGAGAGATAAAAAAAAAAAGAGAGAGAGAGAGAGAGAGAGCGGGCGTTGTTCTTGTGATAGAGATCTTCAACTTGGACGTCATTAAACAAGTTAGAGACAGATATTGTGTCTTGGTGCTGAGGCAAGTTTGGGGTCTCTCTCTCTCTCTCTCTCTCTCTCTCTCCCTCTCTCTCTCTCTCACCACCGTCAGCCAGGCCAACGAAAATATTCCTAAAGACCTTGACAAAGTTCCCCTCAAAAAATTTTCTTAATACTTTGAAATGTTACGTCACCTCCTAAGGTTCTCAGAGTGTGAGTCATGGTGGGTTACGGTGAGTCATGGTGGGTTACGGTGAGTCATGGTGGGTTACGGTGAGTCATGGTGGGTTATGGTGAGTCATTGTTGGTTACGGTGAGTCATGGTGGGTTATAGTGAGTCATGGTGGGTTATAGTGAGTCATGGTGGGTTATGGTGAGTCATGGTGGGTTATGGTGAGTCATGGTGGGTTATGGTGAGTCATGGTGGGTTATGGTGAGTCATGGTGGGTTACGGTGAGTCATTGTGGGTTACGGTGAGTCATGGTGGGTTATAGTGAGTCATGGTGGGTTATAGTGAGTCATGGTGGGTTATGGTGAGTCATGGTGGGTTATGGTGAGTCATGGTGGGTTATGGTGAGTCATGGTGGGTTATGGTGAGTCATGGTGGGTTACGGTGAGTCATGGTGGGTTATGGTGAGTCATGGTGAGTCATGGTGGGTTACGGTGAGTCATGGTGGGTTACGGTGAGTCATGGTGGGTTACGGTGAGTCATGGTGGGTTACGGTGAGTCATGGTGGGTTACGGTGAGTCATAATGAGTCACTGAGTCACACAGGCCTCGTATGGAGTTGAACTTGAAGGTGAGAACCAACTGTGTGGGGGGGGGGGGGGTTATATAGGTCACAAGGCCGCCTCAACAACTGCCAGGTGTAAACAGCAATATCTCGTCACCTGGGAAAAGCTTATTGTCAGGTGTGAACGTGGAAACCTACACCTGAAAAGTTAGGTTAGGTTAGGGTTAGATTAAGTTAGGGTAGGTTAGGTTAGAGTTAGGTTCGTGTCGTCTAATCACGGAAACTACTCAGTGTGTTTACGCCTACAATAACAAACAAACATACAAACAAAAACAACCGGACCAGTATTTAGGAGCGGGCATGAAAAATGGCTCCCCCGGCTTATTTCTCCTCGACTGGAAAAATGTCAGCTCTGGCGGCTGCCTTAAATTAAACGTAAGAGCCTCTGAAACTGCGGGGAACTCGGGATATTGTGGGCCATGAAGGATGTTGACAACGCCACCCACCGCCACCCACCGCCACCCATCACACACTCACCACCATCATCCAACACCTACCACTATCAACCAACACCTACCATCACCCACCATCATCATCCACCGTCACTCACTAACAGCCACCCACTGCCGCCACCCACTACAGCCACCCACTGCCGCCACCCACTACCGCCACCCACTACAGCCACCCACTGCCGCCACCCACTACAGCCACCCACTGCCGCCACCCACTACCGCCACCCAGCGTTTGGTCACCAAATGAACGGGGGAAAAATGGATTTGGGAGGATTTAACTGAGGTGGCTAATGAGGAGGAGGGGAACGGGAGGAGGAAAGAAGGAAGAGGAGGGGAAGAGAAGGGAATGGAAGGGGAGGAGGGATGGAAGCCGGAAAAGGCTCGTCTCTCTCTTTCCAATGTCTATCTCCATAATCCTACTTGACATCAACCTAACCTAACCTAACCTATCCTATCCTATCCTAACCTATCCTAACCCCATGAAGCATTAGGGAGTTTGATCATCAGGTGATTGGGTGGAGTGGTTAGGTTAGGTCAGGTCAGGTCAGGTCAGGTCAGGTCAGGTTAGGTGTAGGTTAAATATGATTAAGGTCAGATGAGGATAAGTTAGGTTGAGGGCAGGTCAGGTTAAGTTAGGTTAGGTTACATCAAGCGAGATTTAGTTAGGGTCACCCCAGGTTAGGCTAGATATGGCTGGGTTAGATCAATTTAAGTTAGGTTATGTCACATTGCCTTTGATTCAGTTACCGTCGGGTCAAGTCAGGTCAGGTCAGAGGACTGGGTAACCAAATTGCAGGGACATTACGATACGGTGCCATAGTACGAGGCCTGACCACAGTTTACAATGGCCCTCCAGTGGACCGTCCTTCAACCACACATTGTCTTGTGATGGTCCGTCGTGTGTGTGTGTGTGTGTGTGTGTGTGGCAGAGAAAGAGACAGAGAAAATAGAGTGAGAGAGACGGAGGCAGTCATAAACATACACAGCAACAGACAGATAAATAGACAGAAAGATGGAGAAAGCGAGACCCATCAACACGCACACACACACACGCACACACACACACACGCACCCTCAAAACATGACAGAATTTTCTTTTTCAATATGTTTTTTAAGATTTTTTCCCATACACTCGAGTTATCACGGGACATTAAACTTGTAAGCGGTCGAGCGTGTGTTGTCGCCTTCATCACACACACACACGTTGTAGAAGCTGCCCAGTAACACCCAATGGACTGCTTCAAACCCACACCTGTATAATGAGGCGTTGCTTCAAACCCACACCTGTATAATGAATCACTGTCTCAAACCCACACCTGTATAATGAGTCGTTGCTTCAAACCCACACCTGTATAATGAATCACTGTCTCAAACCCACACCTGTATAATGAATCCCTGCTTCCAACACACCTGTATAATGAACCTGTACATACCTTAATTTCAGGTATTTAAAGTTAACATATTACTCATTTTTATCAGAGTATCAAAAAATAATAATAAAAATTTTCTTATAGACCAGGGCAAAATATTTCCTTATTATATTTATCTCGCGTCCAAATTTTCGCTAGAGTACGACTTTCTAGACAATCTTATCCCGTTTTCTTGAGTCAGCAACAGTTAGAGGTAATTCGCCTAACTGGAATTTATATAATTTTAGCGCTTGCAACACCGGACGAAAATATTAGCAACACCGGACGAAAACTTCAACAACACCGGACGAAAATATTAGCAACACCGGACGAAAACATCAGCAATACCGGACGAAAACATCATCATCACAGGACGAAAACATCAGTATCACAGGACGAAAACATCAAAACCTGACGAAAATATCAGCATCACCGGACGAAAACATCAGGAAAAATATCCGTGAGAAGGTGGTTGTTGTGACGTGGCGCGCGTGTTCTGTTTACTAGTTCAGGGGAGTCGAGTTTCCAAGACCTTCGGACGAGTGAGCCTTTCCTCTTAACTAGAGACGTAAAAGGCCCTTAACTTAAGTCATCTCAAGTTATGACACAAACTATTTCTCTTAACTATAGACGTAAGAGGTCATTAGCTATAGTTAGTTGTTTTAAGTTAAGATACATCAATAACATCGTAACTGTAACACGTCACAACACCTCATGTACATCACAACACATCACATTACAACACAACACCTCATCACAATACAACACCTCATCACAATACAACACATCACAACACAATGCATCATAACGTAACACAACACAACACAACACGTACACCACAACATGACCCGGGTGTAAGATGACCCCCAAGGACAAAGGAAGGCCACTCACTGAACTAACGACATAACTGGATCTTTTCTTGTCCTTGGGAGATACATCTCTTCCTCGCCTGAAAAAATAGAGAGAGAGATGAGGGAGGAGGGAGAGAGTGTGGTCAGTGAGCCAGTTTTCAAGAAGCGGGATCCTGTGAGAGAGAGAGAGAGAGAGAGAGAGAGCATCTACTGAAACCACGGAATTCCCCTAAAAAGTTTAGGATAAAACACACACACACACACACACACAGGAGACCTCAAGGAAAAAAAAACACCCTATCTGGTCTCCCGACTTGACCAACAATTTCTTAGGGGTTGAAGCGACTGACCACCCAGCCCACCCACCCAGACCACCCACCAGTGGGTGTTACTCAACCTCGAGAAGTGGACCCTACGAGAAGGCTTTAGCTGGCGTCTTTCCCAAAGTTGAAAAACTCTCCTAAAAAGTACGATTTGGAGCATATGCCGCTGTCTTCATATGATAAAACTCGGTGTATGGTGGGAGGGAAGGAAGGGGTCGGGAAAGGGTAGAGATGGGGGTATGGAAAGGGGAGTAGAAGAAATAAAATGAAAAGGGAATAGGTATGATATAGAGTAACTGGGAGACAGGTAACACGCACGCAAAAAAAACTTGATGATTATGTGGGCAGAATAACAGGTGATGATGACAACGTGTGATTTATGGAGGGGACAAGATTTTACACCGTCAGCCACAAGGAGGGAGGGAGAGAGGGAGGGTAGGAGGGAGGGAGGGAAGGAGTGGGGGTTGGGAGGAAGAGAAAAGTTAGGGAAGGGAAGGGGAGGGAAATTAGGGGGGAGGAGTAGGGGTAGGGGGGAGAAATTAGGGAGGAGGGGAAGGGGTAGGGAGAGAAATTAGGGAGGAGGGGGAGAGGGGAAGGGCAGGAAGAAAGAAGGGAAGGAGGAGGAGGTAGGGAGGAAAGAGGAAGGGTAAATGAAGGGTAGGTAGAAAGGAGGGAGGGTAAATAGGGAGGAAAGAATTGAGTACACTACCATCTCCTTTACTCCTTCCAGATGAGGATTCGAACCCACGTCCCCGGGAGTGTTCAAGCCTTAAGTGATGTCAGACCACCACATTACTTAAGACTGCACAGTAAGTGTTTCCTAATGATACTCTAACCACGTATAGATTATTACAACTGTACTTGACACTTAGAATATTACTTAATACTTATGGTGTTAATACTTAGGTCAGTATAAGATATCTAGACCTATAGTTAATACTTCTGAAATTGGGTAATATAAGTCAGGTGTTACTTAATACTTAAATAGTTGTACTTACAATTGAAAGAACACACACACACACACACACATCTCACCTGTTGTTATAGTAACGGGAAGATCCACAGCGTCGCCAGATGTTGATTTGTCTCAGTAAACAAACTCCCCGCGTGGAGGACTTGATTTGATTGGTCCATTAGGGGGAGAGTGGAGCTCGCTTATTGGTTAGTTTCACCCTTAATAACCAGCATTAATCTTCGACATTAACCCAGGATTACTGTTCTTAAGGGAGTCGACCAGAGGGATGTATCTGTATTCCTGCCGGGGTAACGTGGCCGCGTGTTGCAGCTCTGTTATTGGTGGCGCTCCGAGTGGTGGGGGTGAGGGTACGGGGTGGTGAGGGTGGTGGTGGTGAGGGTACGGGGTGGTGGGGGTGAGGGTACGGGGTGGTGGGGGTGAGGGTACGGGGTAGTGGGGGATGAGGGTACGGGGTAGTGGGGGATGAGGGTACGGGGTGGTGGAGGTGAGGGTACGGGGTGGTGGAGGTGAAGGTACGGGGTGGTGGAGGTGAAGGTACGGGGTGGTGGAGGTGAGGGTACGGGGTGGTGAGGGTGTGGGGGGTGAGGGTACGGGGTAGTGGGGGATGAGGGTACGGGGTGGTGGGGGTGAGGGTACTGGGTAGTGGGGGATGAGGGTACGGGGTGGTGGAGGTGAGGGTACGGGGTGGTGGGGGTGAGGGTACGGGGTGGTGGGGGTGAGGGTACGGGGTGGTGGAGGTGAGGGTACGGGGTGGTTTGGGAGGGGACGAGGTGCTCTAAACCGGTACGGGGTGGAGAGAGAGAGAGAGAGAGAGAGAGAGAGGGTATAGGTCATTGTCAGGGTTGGCCGGGTGGGTGTCTCGTGGGTAGTGAGAGGAAGCAAGCGACCTTCACTAATATCCCGCCCAAGAGAGAGAGGGAGGGAGGGAGGGAGGGTTTGGATAAGATATCGCTGGTGTGGGGGAGATGAATGACACGCATTGCTTGGTAGAAATAGGCAACATATCACTTTTATCGCCCCAAGTTCAGTTTTCAAGATTATGCAAAAATCTTATCCTCTCTCTCTCTCTCTCTCTGTGTGTGTGTGTGTGTGAATGTGGCACTTTTTCTCTCTTTCTTTCTCTGTTTATGTGTGTTTGAGTATCACATTCAGAGAGAGAGAGAGAGAGAGAGAGAGAGAGAGAGAGAGAGAGAGAGAGTACTAAGATGGTCTCAAGGTAAAACAATTTTCTTACAAATTCTGGTAATTGAGTTAGTGTGTGTGTGTGTGTGTGTGTCTGTGTGTGTGTGTGTGTGTGTGAGGAAATGCAATTATCATTCTGTTGTCTCTAGTGTGTACGTGCGTGTGTATGTGTCTCTCTCTCTGTGCGTGTGTATGTATTCCTGTGTGTCTGTATGTTTGTTTGTTTACATGTAACTGCCAATGTGTACATAGTCCCCGGACGAACAATAAATATTACTTCACGAAAAAATACATTCTTTCCACACACACACACACACACACACACACAGTCCATCACAGCAAAATATGACAGCAGCACAGCACAATATGGCAGCAGCACAGCACAATATGGCAGCAGCACAGCACAATATGGCAGCAGCACAGGACAATATGACAGCAGCACAGCACAATATGGCAGCAGCACAGCACAATATGACAGCAGCACAGCACAATATGACAAAGTACAGCACAATATGACAGCAGCACAGCACAATATGACAGCAGCACAGCACAATATGACAGCAGTACAGCACAATATGACAGCAGCACAGCACAATATGGCAGCAGCACAGCACAATATGACAGCAGTACAGCACAATATGACAGCAGCACAGCACAATATGACAGCAGCACAGCATCACAGGCCGGACAAGTGTACAGCATCAGTTAAGTAACGTGAGCTACATGGACTGCATCCATAATACCTGGAGGTACACTACACACTGTGTTCCTCGTGCTGTGTGGTGCTGTGATGGTGCTGTGATGGTGCTGTGTGGTGCTGTGTTGTGTGGTGCTGTGATGTGCTGTGGTGCTATGTTGTGCTGTGATGGTACTATGTTGTGCTGTGATGGTGCTGTGTGGTGCTGTGTGGTGCTGTGATGGTGCTATGTGGTGCTGTGTGGTGCTGTAATGTGCTGTGTGGTGCTATGTTGTGCTGTGATGGTGCTGTGATGGTGCTGTGTGGTACTATGTTGGGCTGTGTCTATCCTCCTTGTGCTGAAAGCTGTTCCTTCCTGCTGAGTTTGACCATCGGTGTGTGTGTGTGTGTGTGTGTGTGTGTGTGTTAGGAATACACAGGGTTACAGAAGCTCAAAGACCCACCACACATCCATCAGCGATTCTCTCAGCTCCTCCTAGTGGCTGTGTGTGTGAGCTAGGAGTACACATTTCACAGGCACACACACATAGGAACTGCTCTGGGTCTTTTCAAAGGTGGACGAGGCAGTGAGTGATGCTTAATAACGCTGACAGCTGCAGATAACCCAGCAGCGAAGAGAGAGAGAGAGAGAGAGAGAGAGAGAGAGAGAGAGAGAGAGAGATTGCATCGGATAAGAAGGATAAGGGGCAAGATAACATAGCAAACAAGAGAGAAAGAAAGAAAGAAAGAAAGAGAGGGAGAGAGAGAGAGAGAGGGACAGGAGGCAGAATACTAAGCGGGTGTTTTCAAGGTAATACAATTTTCTTACAAAATTTGGTAATTGAGTCAGTCCTGTGTGTGTGTGTGTGTGTGTGTGTGTGTGTGTCGGTGTATGTAGGTGTATGTAGGAGTGTGTAGGTGTATGTATGACAATAAAACAATACCTGACTGTCGACTCACTCACGTAAATAAAAAATGAAAAAAAAAAAGCAACAACAACGATACAATAAACAAATAACAATCCAAACAAATAAACAATATGAAAAAACGAAACACAAAGAATCTATCCTGGAACGTAAAAATAAGACCAAATAGACGATAAATTCAGGGAAAAAGAGACAGTGGGAATGATTTTTAGAATAACATGTATATCGCCTGGAGATTCTTAGACCTTGAGAGAGAGAGAGAGAGAGAGAGAGAGAGACCGCTGAATATATTATTGGAACCCCCTCGTACACACACACACACACGGAGGGGGAGACTTGTATAGGGGGAGTCTTAAGTCAAAAGGGACACATAATTAGAAGGAGCGGCTGACAAGATGAAGACTCGAGAACTTTTTAAACCTTGTGCTTGTATTATTATTACAGTGGCGTGAGTTGTGTGTGTGTGTGTGTGTGTGTGTGTGAGTTAACATGCAAATTGCACACATTGGTGAAAGAGTTTGAAGTGGTGAGCAAAGGGAGGGTCGAGAGTTTGAAATATGCATGGAATAAATTTTGTTGAAGATGGAGGAGGTTTTGAGGTGGGGAAGTGAGTTGGAAACATTTTAGTTGATACGAGTTTTGGTGGAGTGGAGAACTGCCTGTCTGTCTGTCTGTCTGCTTGCCACTGTGGGTGATGGTGGTGGGGGCGGGTGGTGGTGGGTGGTGGGGGTGGTGGGGCGGGTGGTGATGGGTGGTGGTATTGGTGGGGGTTGGTATTGGTGGGTGATGGTGGTAGGGGTGGATGGTGAAGCTAAGAAACAAAAAAATACGACAGGTGTCAGGTGTCAGAAGTGCCAAGTGTCATCTGGGTCAAGCGCCAGATGGGAATGGTGTCAGAGAGAACAGTGCCTTGTTTGTGACTCTGAAGCGCTTGAGGGTCACGGAAGGAAAAAATGACTGTAATTAAATGAGGGAGGACAGGTGTGTCATAACAGTTAGGTAGGGGAGGAGAGGAAGAGGAAGGAGGAAAGGGGAAGAGGGGAGGAGAAATAGGGAGGAGAGGAGAGTAGTGAGGAAAGGGGAAGGTTAGTTTTTAGTTTAACAAATTTATTGACAAAGCTTGTAGTACAGTTTGCCTATTCGAGTAATTCAGTCAGGTCTTGACACTGAGGGTGGTATCACTTCTCACTGCCACGCAGGACAGAGGTTCGTACACAAAGAGATGCATCATATTCATTGACAGTACATATCCATATATGTACACACACACATACACATATACATATATATACATATATATATACATGTACATATATATACACATCTTGTTAAAATCACACGGGAAAAGGGAAACAACGGAGCACCTTAGCTTTCGTCTTTATTCAAGACATCTTGAATAAAGACGAAAGCTAAGGTGCTCCGTTGTTTCCCTTTTCCCGTGTGATTTTATCAAGATTTATCTTATCCACGTTTTCATTGTGGATCTACATGAAATATACACATATGCACACATACATATACGTCGGTCAGATTCATGTGGGTAATGTCACTGTTCACTGCCATGCAGGACAGAGGTTCATACACAAAGAATGCATCATATTCATTGACACTATATATAGGTCAGATTCATGTGGGTACTGTCACTGTTCACTGCCATACAGGACAGAGGTTCGTACACAAAGAAGGAGAAGGGGAATGAGGCGGAGGGAAAGGGGAAGACTTAGGTGATGGGAAAGAAGGGGGAGAAGACAAGGGTAGGTGGGGACAGAGGGGGAGGAGGGAAAGATCTAAGCGGAAGGGGAAGAGGAGAAGGAAGAGGAAGAGGAGGAGGAAGAGGAAGAGGAGGAGGAAGAGGGGTGACAGGATGGGGTTCAAGGCCCACAGACCAAAATTGGATTACATTTTAAATTATAATTTCATTACAGTTTGTCGCTTCCAATGACGACCATCCTGACAGTGTGAGTTCATTCACCCTCTTCACCATCATCTTCACCATCATCCTCACTATCATCCTCACTATCATCTTCACTATCAGCCTCTATATCACCATCCTCATCATCATTTTCACCATCATTTTCATCATCATCATCATCATCATACATCCTTGTGTTGTATTTCTTCACTACACCCCCCCCTCCTCTCTCTCTCTCTCTCTCTCTCTCTCTCTCTCTCTCTCTCTCTCTCTCTCTCTCTCTCTCAGCAACCTTCACTCGGCTCTGTTAACTGTCGACTCATCGTAATTACTTCCCAGATCAACAGAAACTTGGTGGGCGGGTGTGGGCGGGAAAAGTGGGTGGGTGGGTGTAGAGGGAAGATTTGCTGGGTGGGGGAAAAAGAGGAGAGAAGGGGAAAATAGTGGAACACACACACACACACACACACACACACACACACACACACATTTATTCCGGGAGACAGAACAAAATAATGGATCTATCGTTAATTATTTCCAGGTGAGGACCATTACTGTCTGTCTGTCTGTATCTTGGTCTGTTTGCCTCTCTGTCTGTCTGTCTGTCTATCTTTGTTTCTCGGTCTGTCTGTTTGTATGATTGTCTATGTCTTTCTCTCGGTCTGTCTGTCTGTCTGTCTGTCTAATGCACTGATACATTCTCCCAGGATTTGTTGACGGTAATAAGACAGGTGTCAGGTCCCTTAATATCTCCCTCTGTCTCTTTCCGTCTCTAAGGAAGGAGAGAACGTAATTAAGCTCACCTCATTAGTCGTGTTGACAGGTAACTTCAGAGAGGTCAGGTTAGGTTAGGTTAGGGTAGGTTAGGTTAGGGTAGGTTAGGTTAGGGTAGGTTAGGGTAATGTAGGTTAGGGTAGGTTAGGGTAGGTTAGGTTAGGTTAGGGTAGGTTAGGTTAGGGTAGGTTAGGGTAGGGTAGGTTAGGTTAGGGTAGGTTAGGGTAGATTAGGTTAGGTTTTATTAGGATAGGTTAGGTTAGGTTAGGGTAGGTTAGGTTAAGGTAGGTTAGTGAATTTAGAGAGATATAACACTCGTGGTCGCTTCTAGGTGATGTATGACTGTAAAAATCTCTCCCCCAATTTTCTAAATAACGCGGCGAGATGATGAAGATGGAGAGAAGAGAGAGGAGGAGGAGAGGGAAAGTGAGGAGAGGGAGGGGAGGAGAGGGAGAGTGAGGAGAGGAGAGGGAGAGTGAGGAGAGGGAGAGCAGGAGAGGGAGAGGGAGGAGAGGGAGAGTGAGGAGAGGGAGAGGGAGGGGAGGAGAGGGAGAGTGAGGAGAGGGAGAGGGAGGGGAGGAGAGGGAGAGTGAAGAGAGGGAGGGGAGGAGAGGGAGGGGGAGGAGAGGGAGGGGAGGAGAGGGAGGGGGAGAGTGAGGAGAGGGAGGGGGAGGGGAGGAGAGGGAGAGGGAGGGGAGGAGAGGGAGAGGATGAGGATGAGTGAGGAAGAGGAGGAGGAGGAAGAAGAGAAGAAAGAACAGGATGGGGAGTGGAAAGAGGAAGAACAAGAAGAGGGGTCTATTAGGACTGAGGGTCTATTAGGACTGGGGTTTATTAGGACTAGGGGTCTATTAGGACTGAGAGTCTATTAGGACTGGGGTTTATTAGGACTAGGGGTCTATTAGGACTGAGAGTCTATTAGGACTGAGGGTCTATTAGGACTGGGGTCTATAAGGACTAGGGGTCTATTAGGACTTGGTTCTATTACGACTGGGGTCTATAAGGACTAGGGGTCTATTAGGATTGACAGTCTATTAGGACTGGGGTTTATTAGGACTAGGGGTCTATTAGAACTGGGGTCTATAAGGACTAGGGGTCTATTAGGACTGGGAACCAAACTTTATAGGGCCATTGAGGAAAGGTTCAGTGGTCCGCCGCGTGGCTTGAGTGGCGCTAATATATCATAACTGGCAACTGACTCGGATAATCCATCACCTCCGCCTTTATTAGAATTTCCCGATTATTTTGCATCGTTATTAAGCGTTAGGTGTGTGTGTGTGTGTGTGTGTGTGTAAACGTACCTGGACCCCACACACGCACATACACACACGATCCATCACAGTCAGCTGGTAATGAGTCTCCGAGGTTCCAAAAATGTGTCTTCATAACTCAATATCTCTCTCTGACAGTCTCCTAAAACGACGGAAATATTCCTTAATGGACAGCAAATCTCGCGACAAAGAATAGAATTATAACGTAAAATTTAAGAGCATTTCGTAGTGATTTAACTGATCTTAAAAGGCCTTGAAAGTTAAATAAGTCTTATAATTTTGTTATTACGAGGAAAATATAATATTGGAACCAAAATGGATTTCCTTTCTGCTATGTATATTAACACAATTCCTGGTAATATTAAGTAATATATCTGACGTTTCGCTAAATAAACTTGTGTAGATTAATAAACAAAAATATTAATGCAGATAGATGAAGGGATCTCGTAAAATAAGATGCAATAAGGGAGTATTATGGCCCCGAAATCAGCTTTTACAAATTCTGGCGAGAAAATGAAGGAGGAAAAGTATCGATTTTAGCGGTGGTTATCGTACACTGGTAACACCTAAGATGCCAAATGGTGGGAAAAATGTCATACTAAAGTATCTTACGGTCTCGTGTAATTGTTTGTTTGTTTATCTCTCGCGTAATGTGCCACTGTGGTGTTTGTTACTTAAGGACATACTGTTACTTGTAAAGTGTTTCTCATGGTCTCAATAATTTTAAACATTTAGAAAATAAAAAAAAAATATAAAGATACCTATTGAAAATATTTAAAATCTTAATAAAACAACAAACAAATATCAGGGAATACATTACAAAAAATTATAGAATATGTAGTCGGTAAAAAAAGGAAATTAAACCTACGTCTGGCGATAACTCAACTGGCAGTTAGACGGAAGTGTACGCCAGGCGGTGGTGTATGCTGGTGGTGGCGTTGTGTAAGTCAAAGCTGGCAGCTGGCCCAGTCGTCCGTCACAGAGCATTTTATATTAAAAGTCTTTGGACCGATTTTGTGTTCTGATAGGCCTATCTCAGTCACTGTATAAGGTAGGCCTATGTGGGTGTCTGTCTGTCTGCGTGTGTGTGTGTGTCTGTCTGTCTGTGTTTAAGTGGTGTGTGTCTATATACATACTGGTAAGACCTATGTGACCTGTGACCTGGGAGATAATCAATTAGGTTTAGCCCGGGTCGACTCTGAGAGCACTGGGGGGGGGGGGGTGCCATTAACAAGGACGCCAATTAAGCTGATGGCTTTTGGCAGTGTCGCAATGTGAACACTATTATGGCGTGTGTGAGTCAATGTGAACACTATTATGGCGTGTGTGAGTCAATGTGAACACTATTATGGCGTGTGTGAGTCAATGTGAACACTATTATGGCGTGTGTTAGTCAATGTGAACACTATTATGGCGTGTGTGAGTCAATGTGAACACTATTATGGCGTGTGTTAGTCAATGTAGACACTATTATGGCGTGTGTGAGTCAATGTGAACACTATTATGGCGTGTGTGAGTCAATGTGAACACTATTATGGCGTGTGTTAGTCAATGTGAACACTATTATGGCGTGTGTGAGTCAATGTGAACACTATTATGGCGTGTGTTAGTCAATGTGAACACTATTATGGCGTGTGTGAGTCAATGTGAACACTATTATGGCGTGTGTGAGTCAATGTGAACACTATTATGGCGTGTGTGAGTCAATGTGAACACCTTCTACTCTAAAAGTGGCGTTCCCGTAGTGAAGGGGTAAAGTGGTGAGAGAGAAACAGACGGACAGACAGAGAAACAAGGGACCCCACATTGACTTTAAGTAAACAAATGCTGCAAGAATCCCACCTCCACCACCACCAATCCTCCTCCACCACCACCAATCCTCCTCCACCACCACCAATCCTCCTCCTCCACCACCAATCCTCCTCCTCCACCACCAATCCTCCTCCTCCACCACCAATCCTCCTCCACCACCACCAATCCTCCTCCACCACCACTAATCCTCCTCCTTCACCATACACTTATTGACGTAACAAGAATTAAATGTTATGGTTCACGTTTAACTGCTCCTCTAAGACCTAATTTAAAGGCGGTTCATTATAGTGCCTGATGCACCATTATGTAGATAAACTGCAGTGAGCTATTAGGCCAGTTAACGAGGGGTCATTGATCACTTGATGGTTGTTGTTGTTGTTGTTGTTGGTGGTGGTGGTGGTGGTGGTGTTTGCGTTGTTGTTGTAGTAATTATTTGTGTTTGTGTAATTGTCGTTGTTGTTGTTGTCGTACAGCTGTGTAGTCCATTGGTTTACTATTAATTAAGTGATGCAATTCTACTGTACACACCTGATGAAAGAAATAATACAACTTTATATGATTTAAAATAGTCACCTACTCCCTTATGACAAACCATAGAAAACGGGAAGCTGACTAACATTAAAGTAATATATCACTGATTATATACTCGTATAACACAATAATATGTCTTAAGAGAAGGTCAGGTTAGGTCAGGTCAGGTCAGGTCAGGTCAGGTCATTTTTTAAGAGAATTTGGCTCATGAAAAGCGAATTGAGTTCCCCCCCCATCCCCGTTTTCTTCTTCGCTGACCAGGAAGAAAATGTCGGAAATATGGTTTATGGTCACTGACTCCCTGCAATGACGAGGGTCTGTCTGCTCAGGGGGTCGCGGTTGGCATGGTAGCATCACAGTGCCATCTATCTGACGTCACGGTGCCAATATAGTGACCGAATAATTTATATACATGCATACATATATACATACATACATACATACATATACACCCCCGATGTATGTAAATAGGCCACTGGAAGTTTGTTTATACCTGTGAGAGCAGAAGAGTCATACATACGTCAATACATACATCAATACATTTGCACACATTACACGATGCTCCCTGTGTCTCTATATCAGCTGACCAGACATGTTTGGACGTGTCTGGCCGCACACACAAACACCCCCTCACACAAACACCCCCTTCACACAAACACCCCTTCACACAAACACCCCCTCACACAAACACCCCCCTCACACAAACACCCCCTCACACAAACACCCCCTCATAGAAACACCCCCTCACACAAACACCCCCTCACACAAACACCCCCTCATAGAAACATCCCCTCACACAAACACCCCCACATACAAACACCCCCTCACACAAACACCCCCTCATAGAAACATCCCCTCACACAAACACCCCCACATACAAACACCCCCTCACACAAACACCCCCTCATAGAAACATCCCCTCACACAAACATCCCCTCACACAAACACCAGAGCCCAATATCCTGACTACATACCTGTCATTGTTTGGGACCTCACCTGGGGTCATATCGCCTCGCTGACTCGCCTCCACACACACACACAAGACCTCAAACGTTTCTCAAAAGCTTATTACAAACGTTCAGGGAAGACAACCATTAAGAAAGTTTATTGGTTTATTTTTACAGTGGGATTATCATGAACGTTTTTTTGGTTTACCTTCACAGTGGTATTAAAAAAAACGTCCATATCTCGAAACGGCAACGCCACTCACTAGGAAAAAACGTTCATCTGTTTGCACTTGACACGTGAGATGTAAAACGACTGGAGGGATTTGTTTACATCTCATTTACCGTTGTTATGTCACGTCTTTGTTTACGATGGAGATCAGATCACCAGATGTATTACGTGTGTTGGTCAACTCCTAATTATTGTTTGCATTTTCATCTGTTTGCACTGCCGTTGTATATAAACCAAATAACGTTTTATTGTTTACATTTGCTGAAACGTTTGTTCATAGATCCATAAATAAAAACCAATAATAACTGTACCTGATCATTGTTTGTAATCTCATCTGTTTACTTAGATGGTACAAGAAAAAAACGTATAAAAAAAACGTTAATTTATTTCACAATGAATAACGAAAACAATATTTTTTTTATTTATAATTGTAATTTTTTGTTCGTATATAATTAGGAACCAGATGATGTTTACAATGTTTTTAGCTTCGATTTTAAAAGTGTTTTCAAAATTGTAAAAAAAAAAAAAATGATTGATTTATATGATTGTTTGTTAGGTGACTCGATCTGAAAACGTGATTGAGGAAAAAATTGACTTTGAGTTGAAATGTTTCTTTCTTCGGGGTGGGTACGGAAGAGAGAGAGAGAGAGAGAGAGAGAGAGAGAGAGAGAGAGAGAGAGAGATTGTCTCCTGGATGCTGAGAGAATGAGGAGATGGGGGGGGGGGGGGGAGGGAGGATTGTCTCCGGGAAAATCAAGGAAAATTAGGTTACTGTGGAAGAAGGAAATAAAAGGCTTTTAAAGTTGGAGAGAGAGAGAGAGAGAGAGAGAGACCTGTACACCTAGTTATCAGGAGGCTGTGTGCGTTAACGAGAGACACTTGTCGGTTTGTGTGTGTGTGTGTGTGTGTGTGTGTGTGTGTGTGTGTGTGGTTTTCAGAGATAACAGCTCTTGTGTCGTCTCTCTCTCTCTCTCCCTGGTATAGGCACTATGATGAGAGGAAGGGATAGGGAGAGGAAAGAGGGAAAGGTTGATAAAGGGGAAACACTAGAGGGGAGAGAGAGAGAGAGGAAATGGAATGATGAGAAATAAAAATGGATGGAAAGGAGAGAGAGAGAGAGAGAGAGAGAGAGAGAGAGAGAGAGAGAGCCACCCACTCCCAATACAACCACCATCACCAACTACCACCATTACTACTCCCAACCACCATCACTAACTACCGCCATCACCAACTACCACCATTATTACTACCAACTACCATCACTAACTACCACCATCACCAACTACCACCATCACCAACCACCATCACCAACTTTTACTATCACCGCTACTACCACGATCACCCATTACCTATAAAGTACCTCTCTGTCTTAAGTTTTGGGGTCATTGATCAGCCATTTTACCCTCCCTCCCTCACCCTCTCCCTCCCTCACCCCCTCCCTCCCTCACCCCCTACCCTCCCCTCCCTCACCCACTTCACATCTTATCTATGTTCCAACAGTATCCACCTTCCCCATTATGTTAAAAGACCCATTCCCCATTACCAGACACCAACCCATTTACGATGAACGGCTCCATTAACCACTCTCTCCGTTGTTCATCTGTTGTTTACCGTTGTTCATCTGCTGTTGTCATGGTGGTAATAATAATAATAATAATTTTGTGGATTAGATGAACGTCTCTCCCTAAGCTACCCCCAACACACACACACACACACACACACACACACACACACACACACACACACACACAATGATTTAAACACGATAACCTGACCGGATATTAATACTCGGTGGCCTGAAGATACTGTGGTCCCTTTACTCCCCCACCCAACCGCCCACCACCCACATCCTCCACCACCCAGCCGCCCACATCCTCCACCACCCTGATAACCCCCCCCCCTACTCACACATCCTTCTCCACCCTGCCACCCACACTCTCCACCACCCTGCCGCCCATCACCCACAATCTCTGCCACCCAGCCGCCCACCACCCCCGGAACACGACCGTGGTCACTGTCCCACGAGTATTAGATTTCTGAGATTCCTTCACGTCCCCACATCCTGCCCCCTGCCCCTCTCCTTCTTGCCCCTGCTTCCTGTCCCTCTCTCCCTTGCCCCCCTCCCCTTCCCCCTGCCTCCTGCCCCTCTCCCTCCTTACCCCTTTCCCCCTGCCTCCTACCCCTCTCCCCCTTGCCCCCTTCCCCCTGCCTCCTGCCCCTCCCCTTGCCCCCTTCCCCCTGCCCCTCTCCCCTTCCTCCCTTCCCCCTGCCTCCTGCCCCTCCCCCCTTGCCCCCTTCCCCCTGCCCCTCTCCCCTTCCTCCCTTCCCCCTGCCTCCTGCCCCTATCCTCCTTGCCTCCTCCCCTTCCCCCTTCCCCTCTCCCTTGCCTCCTGTCCCTCTCCCTCTCCCTCTTTCCCCCTTCCCCCTTCCCCTACCTCTTGCCCCTACCTCCCTCCTGCTGACGCCTTTACTGATAACAACAACAACAACAACAGCAACAATAACAATAATAATATTAATAATAATAATAATAATAATAATAATAATAATAATAATCTCACACGTCAGGTAGACATATAGATTAGCCTTCATAGTCACCTTCCCTCCTCACCTGGCCAGACTTACCTCACCTGGCCAGACTTACCTCACCTGGCCGGACTTACCTCACCTGGCCAGACTTACCTCACCTGGCCGGACTTACCTCACCTGGCTAGACTTACCTCACCTGGCTAGACTCAATTCAATGAGCTAAAAGGTAACCAATCTCGTCTCTCTCACTGCCAACACCAAAATTTAAAAGGCCTGTTCCTCTCCCTCACCCTGCCTAGTAAAATGTTGTGTGCGAGTTTATGTACGGGTGTGTGTGTGTGTGTGTGTGTGTGTGTGTGTGTGTGTGTGTGTGTGTGTGTGTTTGTGTGTGTGTGTGTTGTCAGTGAATTTATGAGTGTGTAAGGAATGTGCTAGTTTTGTGAGTGAGTGAGTGAGTGAGTGAGTGAAAATATTCTAAGCAAGCCTCTCCTTTATTTTGGGACACACACACACACACACACACACACACACACACACACACACACACACACACACACACCCTCTCCTCCCCTCTTAGTTTGGGCAAAGGGCGAGGGGTGAGGTGCTGGGGGGGGGGGGGGGGGGAGAAGGACATAATTACTCTGAAGAGACACGCTTAATCACCATCAGGAAAACTATAAATTGCATCCTAATTAAAGTGTCCACCTTATCTGCCTACTCCACCAGGTAGGTTAAGTCGTCTCTCTCTCTCTCTCTCTCTCTCTCTCTCTCTCTCTCTCTCTCTCTCTCTCTCTCTCTCTCTCTCTCTCTCTCTCTCTCTCTCTCTAAAGTTGACAGCTAAGATAGGTTAGGTTAGGTTAGGTTCAGGTTCAGGTCTAATTAGATGGAGACAAATTTACGATTAATTACGATGGTTTATGTATATATATGTATACATTAATTAATTCACTGCAGTAAGATAACATTATAGAAGCGACTGCTGTTAATGTATTTCTGACGTGTCCCGGCAGTAATTAAGCGATACAGGTAGTCATTATTCAGGTGTGTGGTGGTAGTTGAAGTTGATGGTTGTGGTGGTAGTTGTTGGTGATGGTGGTAGTTGTTGGTGATGGTGGTAGCTGTTGTTGTTGATGGTGATGGTTGTTGTTGTTGTCGTTGTCTTCGTTGCCACAAGATTTACCACCCTCTACCATCTCTCCTTACCCCTTTCTATCCTCTCTTTCTATCCCTCCCTCCTCTCCCTTCCTTCCTTCCTTCCTTTCCTCCCCCTTACTACCCTTCCTTTCCCCTCTTTCCTACCCTCCCTCCCTCCCTCTTTCCCCTCCCTTCCTCACCTCCAACATACCGACGCATCCTTCTAGTCTGACTCTTAACTCTCCTTCCTCCTCCCCTCCTCCCCCTCTCTCCCCCCCTCCCCCTCTCTCTCCCCTCATCCCCCTCTCTCTCTTCTCCTACCCCTCTGCTCTCCCCTCCCCGCTACTTCCCCTCCCTTAAGTTTTATCACCCTATCTCCTCCCCCCCCTCCCCTTCCCCCACACAACTACGTTCCCAGAATCTCTCCCTCACCCTGCCCACGTGTGTCCATCCACACACACACACACACACACACACACACACACACCTTCCCTAGAAATCGTAAAGTTTGCCCTTTCCCTACCACTACCACCACTACCCCTACCACCACTATCCCTACCACCACTACCCCGCCAATCCCCCACCATCAGTACCACCCCTATCCACAGCACTAAAACCACCACTACTATCATTACTATCACCATTACCCTTACCACCACCACCACCACCATCACCACCACCCCCCAACACCAACACCCCCCCAACACCAACACCACCACCACCACCCCCCCAACACCACCACCACCACCACCACCTCCACCTCCACCTCCACCCCCACCTCCACCTCCACCACCTCCACCACCACCTCCACCACCACTACCACCACCACCACCTCCACCACCACTACCTCCACCTCCACCACCACCACCACCTCCACCTCCACCACCACCTCCACCACCACCACCTCCACCACCACCACCTCCACCTCCACCACCTCCACCACCACCACCTCCACCTCCACCACCTCCACCTCCACCACCACCTCCACCACCTCCACCTCCACCACCTCCACCACCACCACCTCCACCACCACCACCACCACCACTTCCACCTCCACCACCACCACCACCACCACCTCCACCACCACCACCACCTCCACCTCCACCACCTCCACCTCCACCCCCACCTCCACCTCCACCTCCATCTCCACCACCACCTCCACCTCCACCACCTCCACCTCCACCACCACCACCTCCACCTCCACCACCACCTCCACCACCACCACCACCACCACCACCTCCACCACCACCACCATCAACGACCATCTGGCAGCTGGCGTGTTTAATAGTGTGTGAATGCATTTTGAGTTCATGATGACAACCAACTGTGATGACGTGAGATTCAGTACTGCTTCTGTTTATTACTTAACACACCCCGCACAGTACTACCTCCCTGTCTGTCTGTCTGTCTGTCTGTCTGTCTGTTCACACACTCTGGATAACATGGCGGCAAGTGGTGAGTAATGAGGGTTGATGATGGCAGGTTATGTGACGCAGCAGGGGTGATGATGGCAGGTTATGTGACCCAGCAGGGGTGATGATGGCAGGTTATGTGACGCAGCAGGGGTGATGATGGCAGGTTATGTGACGCAGCAGGGGGTGATGATGGCAGGTTATGTGACGCAGCAGGGGTGATGATGGCAGGTTATGTGACGCAGCAGGGGTGATGATGGCAGGTTATGTGACGCAGCAGGGGTGATGATGGCAGGTTATGTGACGCAGCAGGGGTGATGATGGCAGGTTATGTGACGCAGCAGGGGGTGATGAAGGCAGGTTATGTGACGCAGCAGGGGGTGATGATGGCAGGTTATGTGACCCAGCAGGGGTGATGATGGCAGGTTATGTGACGAAGCAGGGGTGATGATGGCAGGTTATGTGACGCAGCAGGGGTGATGATGGCAGGTTATGTGACGCAGCAGGGGTGATGATGGCAGGTTATGTGACCCAGCAGGGGTGATGATGGCAGGTTATGTGACCCAGCAGGGGTGATGATGGCAGGTTATGTGACGCAGCAGGGGTGAGTCAGATAAATCTCTCTGAGCTGTCTTGTGGAAGGGGAACGCCATTGCTGTTAGGGGGATGAATGACAGTGGCTAAAGGGGAGACTTGTATTGGTGTTGATTCTGTCACCCCTCACACACACACACACACACACACACACACACACACACGAGTTTATATTTTGAATATTAATGGTCAATAAAAAAGAGTTATGTTATATGAACAATTTTACACCCGGCAGATAATATTAACTTTTATGGCGCTGTTCACCACGGTAAATATTGTTCATTTGTAGTTAGTTATGGTTAAGTGTTGATTATACAGTATATATATATATACGTGTGTGTGTGTGTGTGTGTGTGTGTGTGTGTGTGTGTGTGTGTTGTGTTCATGAACTTTGTCATAATTTGGGGCGGTTTTGCGAGTTCAATTTGCAATAGGTACGACCACCACCACCACCACCACCACCACCACCACCACCACCACCACCACCACCACCCCCTCCTCCTCCTCTCTCTCACCTCCCCTGTTTTCCCTCACCCCAGCACGAACACCACTTTCCGCCTCATGTCACCTCCCCTCTTTCACATCCCCTCCCTCTCACCACTCTTTACCACATCTCCCTTCTCCTACCCCTCCCTTCCCCTCACTACCCTCCCCTTATCACTCTCTACCACCCCTCCCCCTTACCGACTTCCACCACACTCCTCACTTCCCCTTCCCCACACCTCCCCTCCTCCTCCTCACCCCACCACACCTCTTCTCACCACCACACCTCCCCCTTTGCCCCTCAGCCCCCTCCCTCATCATCCCCCTCACCTCCCCCTCCCCCCTTACCTTCCCTGTCACCCTGAAATTTGTGGTCCATTGTCGGGGAGGAAATTTTGGAGACAATATGATGTGAAATGTTGCGTGAAACACCTCCTGACGCCTTAACACACACACACACACACACACACACACACACACACACACACACACACACACATATTTATTTTTATGGCTAAAAAAATAACATTATCCATTTGAGGACCTAAAATTTCCCTGGGGCATCTTGTTATGAGTCGTGTTTTGGGAAGAGGGGGTGTTTGGCTGGGGGAGAGGGGGTTTAGCTGGGGGAGAGGGGTGTTTAGCTGGGGGAGAGGGGGTTTAGCTTGGGGGAGTTTTAATGTTTATTCACTTTCTTCTTTGCATGTTGTTGTTGTTGAATTGTTTATTAATGTTGAAGAGGAGAGTTCACCAGCTATGTCATCTGATCTCTTTTTATGACTCACAAGTAGAGGATTCCTGATGGGGTCTATTAGAACTAGAGCCTTATACGACTGGGGTCTATCAGGGCAGGGCCCATTTAACCGTCACATGCTGTCCACTACACTAGCCTGTCAGTGGCGAGGAAATGGTGTGAACTGTTCCTATCCTACCAGCTATCCTACTAGGGGAGAGAGAGAGAGAGAGAGAGAGAGAGAGAGAGAGAGAGAGAGAGAGAGAGGACACATCAGGTAAGGGGGAGGGAGGGAGGGAAGGTGTACCAGGTGTGTGTGAGTGAAGGGAACACGGTGGGTGTTACTTAATAACTAATGGCATTAAGTGGTGTGTCTTGTTCCATTCCCCTCCCACATTCCCCCTCACACCCCCTCCCCCCTCCTACCTCCTCCCCCTCCCCCTTCTATTCCCCTTCCCCCCTCCCTCACCTGAAGACCCTCCCGTGTTGCTCTTTAACCATTCAGTGCCTCAGGCCAGAGTCTACGAGAGAAACATGGCGTCGAGAATGTACCGAGACTGTATCTGGGTATTTAACCATTCAGTCCTTCTCTCACTCCCTCACTACGGTACCAACATGGCGTCAGTTGTATGCTGAGACTGTAGCTAGGTACCGTACTTCTCGTGGAACACCCTAGATAGATAGATAGATAGATAGATAGATAGATAGATGAAATAGAACACTAAACACCATTATAAACTATTATACAAATCTGGAAAAAAAATCAATAATTCCATTTTCTTTCTTTAACTTTGATAATGATATAGAAAACGAGAATAAGACCGAGGGTAAACTGTTCTAAATGACGCGGTGTTTAAGGAATCCACATTTTTTACTGGTACTTTATGGAGATTTTTATGGCTTGAAGCTCAAGTTTTTATGGCTCAGGGTGAGACATTAAGGAGGGGGCGAAAAGGGGAGGGGGGGGGGGGCTAGAGGGGAGGGGGGTGTTAGTGTACCCAAAGGACGGTGAACAACGACTGTAAACATATGTCGTGTTATGAGAGTATGACGTAGCATCCACACACACACACACACACACACACACACACACATCCCTCATAACACCATCTGTGAGGGAGTTGCTACACCACGTGAGGTCCCTCCTAACACCATCTGGGAGGGAGTTACTACACTACGTGTTTGCTGTTCAACACCTACCTTAATCTGTATGTTCACTGTATGTTCCTTTACCTTTCTCTAATGAAGACTTTTGTTAAACCACCAATTTATGTAATAAGTCATTTATGTCCAATGTATATTTTCAGCCTTCGGGCTGCAGAACTTTTTCAAATATTATTATTATTATTATTATTATTATTATTATTATTATTATTATTATTATTATTATTATTACATACATACATACATACATACATACATACATACACACATCCATACATCCCCCCCCCCCCCAAGTCAATACCCAGTGGCGACATCCCTCAACTAACTTGGCCCACCAGATCCACATACACCCCCTCCCCGCCTCCCTCTCCCCTCCTCCCCCTCCCTCATCCCCCCTCCCCCTCCCCTCATCCCCCCTTCCCCTCCCCAAAAAACCCAACAACTATCCATCAGACTGTAACCGACTCATATAAAACTCTTGGATCTTTTCTCCATTTACGACGCGCATTTGTCCCGGACTGAAATAGAGGTCATCAGTCTAGCCTGCAGATTCGGCCCCCTCTTAGTGTCTGTTTGTGGAGGGTGGTGGTGGTGGTGAGGTCGCAATATGCTGTGTGTGTGTCGTCGAGGGATTCTTAGCTGAGTGGAGATGGTGAATTGAAGCGAGAGGGGGGTGGGGGGGTGAGGGAGGGGGTGTGTGTGTGTGTGTGTGTGTGTGTGTGTGTGTGTGTGTGTGTGTGTGTGTGTGTAGGGTAATTGTGTGAATGTGGGTGTGTGGGGGTATTTCTGTGTGCGTGTGTGGGGTATTTCTCTGTGTGTGTGTGTGTGTGTGTGTGTGTGTAGAGGGGTGCCACTCTATTGTGTCTGAACATGGAACACCACTCACTGGGTCTTGGCTACTCGACAATTCCCCTATGCCTTTTTTTTTCCCCAATCACCCTATTCGTCTCCCTTCTTCATTCTTCTTCCCTCTCCCTCTTCTTCTTACCCTTCTATCTCCTGTCCTCTTCTCTGATATTTACCGATTCCTTCCAGTCCTCTTTCTTTCTCTTCCTCTTCATCTTCCTCCTCTTCAAGTCCTCTCCCTTCATCCTGACACAGCTGAATTTCCCCCTCCTCCCCTCCTTCGCCTCCTCGTAAATTTACACTTACCGTCACTACAATGTTCGCTTTATCGTCTATTAAAGGTACACGTCTCCTTTTACGCGTCGTTCAGTAGCGGACGCGTCTTAGTTACCGCAAGCTACCCCCTCACCCCCTCCCCCTCAACCCCCTCCCCTCCCACCCTCCCTCTCCCCGTCCCCCTAAGGGCATTCATCTGTGGACACGAATCAGCTGAAGTTACGTCATATTTTTTGTTTACATGAATCAGCTGATTTTACGTGTTTTGGTGAATCAGCTGGACACAGAGAGCAGCACCGCCGTCACCTACTGTAGTACTCCATGTTCAGTTCTTCTATGGTTTATTTTGTGTGTTTACGTGGGTCTTGTGGTGTGGCTAAGACCAGTGACGTAGGAGTGTCCAGGGACTTAGTGTCGTGGAAGTATTTAAGTGTCGGTGATAAGTTATGAGTAAATCTTTCCATTTTTTTTTTATTGTTCATGACTGATCAAGACCGGAGCTCGCTGCATTTGCCCTTCTAGCTCGTACACTGATGGCCCTTATGGATTGAGAGCTCGAGGGTCAAAATAGCTTCTCCTCATTAGCAGTTTGTTGATATTCCTGACCAGGTGTGTCCCCCTCACCATCCTAACTAGCTAACTGCCTCACTGCCGGCACCACTCCTGAACCAGACCCTTGTTGAGCTATAGTGATGTGTCTGTGTATTTGTCTATGTGTTGGAGGAGTGTTGGTGTGTGTTGGAGGAGTGTTGGTGTGTGTTGGAGGAGTGTTGGTGCGTGTTGGAGGAGTGTAGGTGTGTGTTGGAGGAGTGTTGGTGTGTGTTGGAGGAGTGTAGGTGTGTGTTGGAGGAGTGTTGGTGTGTGTTGGAGGAGTGTAGGTGTGTGTTGTTGGAGTGTTGGTGTGTGTTGGAGGAGTGTTGGGTGGTGCCACTGAGAGGAATTGGACAATTATTTTGTTTAATAATTGAAGAAATAGACCAACTACGTTTATTCTGGAAAATCAAAAACGAAATAAAAAAAAATCCAATTGAATTCCCAAACTATTCGAATACAAGGACTGTGGTGTATTCATTCCGGTTAAGTGATGCAGCCAAAGACACACTATAGATCTCAACCAGCACCACAATACAAACAAAATTGCATAAGATTGCACACCATATATTTCGCAAATGGTCGATATTGCAATGGTGTGTGTGTGTGTGTGTGTGTGTGTGTGTGTGTGTGTGTTCAATATGAGGTGTTCAACTCGGCGTGAAGGAGGAGGGTCAAGAAGAGGAGGAGGAGGAGGAGGAGGGGGGGGTGAGATGTATAGTGACGTCATGTCTCCGTCTTTCCTTTTATTGCCTCATAGGTTGTGTGTGTAGGGGTTCTTCTTCTTCATCTTTTTCCTTCTCTGTTCTTCATCTTATCATCAGCAGACGGAGTGAGGAGATAATGGAGGAAGAGGAGGGGGTGAAAGAAAAGGAAGAGGAAGAAGAGGAAGAAGAAGAGGAGGAGGAGGAAGCGGAAGAGCAAGAAGAAGAGGAGGAGGAGGAGGAGGAGGAAGAAGCCCTGGAAACAGAAGCAACAGTAGTGGGCCAAGCCTCGCATACATTACAATACAATTAAACATTTTAGCTAAGTTTCCCCTTCCAACTTCCACTCAAGATTGATACCATTTTCTTTAATTATTTTTTTTTTCGCTTACAATAATTCTTCACCCAGGCTTAAAATACACATTACTGTAATAGGAGATGCTAATGGTTGTCGGACGTACACGCAGACGCAAATATAGACGCCAATGTAGACGCAGAGGTAGACGCAGATGAGAAATAATTAAAACAATTCCTGTTAACGGATTATTTGTTTACTAAGCTAATGTCAACTCGTCCTAACTGTGCTGTATGATTTGGAATGCTGTTATTTGTGCTGTTATTCTTGCTGAGAAAGAAGGAGGAGGAGGAGGAGGAATGAGTAAGAGAGTCAAGGGGGAAGGGGGCGTCATGTGATATTGGCGCGAAGGAATGTAGGAAGGGATTCGCCTGGCGCTGTTATTGCTCGAGCTGGCGAACTTGTTAGGAAAAAAGTCTCTTGTAATTTGGTCTCTTTACTCACCTGTCAGCTCTTACTCTCAGTTTTTACCTGTCAGTTATTACCTGTCAGTTCTTATCTGTCAGTTCTTACCTGTCAGTTTTTACCTGTCAGCTCTTACTTGTCAGCCCTCACCTGTCAATTATCACTTGACATTTCTTACCTGTATTTCTTACCTCTCAACCATCACCCGTCAGCCCTCACTCGTCAGCCCTCACCCGTCAGCCCTCACCCGTCAGCCCTCACCCGTCAGCCCTCACCCGTCAGCCCTCACCCGTCAGCCCTAGAATAAGAAAAAAAAAACTTCATTATTTATTCCATTACGTCTTTTACAGGTATTCATTTCACCTTTGTTGATTAAAAATTGATCCTGTAGGTATGAGGACCCCGTTAAGAACAGTGTGTTATGTTAAGTTCTATTATGTTATGTTATGTTATGTTATGTGATGGTGTATCTGAAAGCAACATTTTATAACCCGTAATACGATCTTCCTGAACACCATATTGTAATACTCTTCTCCACCAGGTGTAAACAAGGTCCTGGGCACGCTACCTGGTCGTCTGAGATGTAATACGACGAACAAATTCTCATATGTCCAGGTGTGTGTGTTAGAGCGTGTCGGAAGGACCCTTTTGTGTGTGTGTGTGTGTGTGTGTGTGTGTGTGTGTCAGAGACTTCCTTCCTTATTACAGCGTGAAGAGAGGGAGGGAGGGAGGGAGGATAGGAGGATTGAGGGAGGTAGGTATACAGACAATGAAGGAAGGAAAGAAGGGAGGGAGGGAGGGAGAGATGGAGGGAGGGAGAGAGGATGGAGGGAGAGAGGATGAAGGTATGGAGAAATAAAAAGAAAGGAAGTGATAAAAAATGAGAGAAAGTGAGACAAGGAAAGAGGAGGAGGAGGAGGAAGGGAGGAAGAAGGGAGGGAAAGGAAATGAAGAAGAGAGAGAGAAAGAGATATAAAAAGAAAGAACAACAATGAAGATTAAGATAAAGAAAGGGAAAGCGAGAGCCAGAGAAAGAAAGAAAGGACTGAAAGAAAAAACAGAGATAGAGAGAGAGAGAGAAAGACAGAAAGAAGCAGCAGCGAGATAGAGAGAGAGGAAGAGTAGAGGGGGTTGAGGGCAAGGGTAGAGGAAACCTGGGAAGGAAACACTGTCTTAGAGAGGTTTCCGGGACGAACACCATCACGGAGGGAATGAAGTTGTTGATGAGGTTAAAAAGGACTTACCTCAAACAATGTAAACCACCAATTTAGGTCCCGGGGGAAGGAAGGGGAAGGGGTGGGAAGGGAGGGGAGGGGAAGGAAGGGAAGGGGAGGTGATGGTGGTGGGAAAACGTGAAAATGAAGGAGGAAGGGTAGTGTAGAAGAAGAAGGATAGAGAAGGGTGAGATGGAAGAAGAGGAAGTGGGGGTAGAGGAGGAATAGAGGAGTGGGATAACTTAGAAGAAGAGGAGTAGGGGGGGGGGGCAGGTGGTGAAGAAGAAGGAGGAGGGAATGAAGAAGAAAGAAGTGTAAGAGGAGGAGGAGGAGGAGGGAGAAGGAGAATGAGAAGAGAGAGGAAGAGAAAAAGAGACATAATTGCACAAACACAATACCTAAGGATGAAAAATATACAAAAAAGACGAAATATAAAGAAATAAACCGATAATTTACGAAAAGCGAAGAAGGAAAAACGAAAATAATAACAAAAAATATACATAACAGAGAGAACACGAATAAAGAGAAGGAGAGAGAGAGAGAAAGGAGAAAATATGATAAAAGGAGGGAGAGAGAATAGATCCGTGGGAAAGGAAGAGGAAGCTAAACCAATAAAACAGAGAGAGATGCGGTGAGAATATTAAGGTCAAGTGGATTATGATGGCGAAGGAGGAGGTGGAGGAGGAGAAGAAGAAGGAGACGGAGGGGTGGAGGAGAGAGGGGTGGAGAAGGAGGCGGAGGGAGAGGGGGGGGAGGAGGAGGGAGGGATGGAGAAGGAGGTGGAGGGAGAGGGGGAGGAGGAGGGAGGGATGGAGAAGGAGGTGGAGGGAGAGGGGAAGGAGGAGGGAGGGATGGAGAAGGAGGTGGAGGGAGAGGGGAAGGAGGAGGGAGGGATGGAGAAGTAGGAAGAAATGAAGGAGGAGGGGGAGTGGAGGTAAAGGAAGTGACTGATGTGGAAGATGAAGAGAAAGTGGAGGTGGAAGAAGAACAGGAGAAGAGAAGAGGAGAGGAGAGGAGAGGAACTGATAAACTTGGAGATGGAAGATAAAATGTAGTGAGAGGAGAAGATTGTTAACAGTGAAGGAAGGGGAGGGTTAGGTTAGGTTAGGTTAGGTTAGGTTCGAAGTTGGCACGACAATGTGTGTGTGTGTGTGTGTGTGTGTCACGTATTCTTAGGTTTGTAGACACACTATAAACACATCTTTAAAACTCTAACCTAACCTAACCTAACCATACCATCTCTCACTAATCTACTGCCATTTAGAAGGAAACTTTCACCGTGTTGATCTTTGAGAATCCAGAGTCCTTGGCCACGGGCAGAAAAAAGCTTTCATTTTGGATTTAACTTTTGTCGTTTAGTGGTGAAAGCCTTTCGCCACTAAACGACAAAAGTTAAATGTAACATGATAATGTACTGAGCTGCTCAGTACATTATCATGTTTCAGTACTATACAGTATTTGGATGTAAAGTGTATACTGTACTGGTAAATATTGTGTTTAACTTATATCAATTAATCCGATATATCTTTTTAGCTTCACTTCCTACACGACTTTGTGAATTCTGACAAGTGCCAGTAGTGTGTGTTGCTGATAACATATTCAAACAACTAACGGGGAAAATAGATTATCCTGGGAAAATGCAAACAAAATTGCACATTGAATCATTAACAACAGTACAGTTTCTCAGCCTTGTCTCTCAAATATAGTACTGTACAATAGTTTAACAGTAATAGTATCGACTTTGTTCAAAATTTCAGTATAGATACTCCTGAACATGCTGATTAAAGATCTGTTGACCAAAATTTGATATCTGGGTTATTACTTGTTCAAATGATTTTTAGAATATTTTAATTACTTTTGCAATGCTAATTACTCGCCACTCATGGGTTTTCGAGGTCATTTCTTGGTGCTTGTGTATTATTCTGGATGTACTTAAATAGTTAGGCACATTAAATTTTAGTTCAGAGAGAAAAACTATTTTTGGCCAAAAATCCTTTAAGGCTTTAGACTTACAATTTTTGTCATTTTCGGCCAAAAAATAGATTTTGTTAAAAATCTCAGTATATATATATATATATATATATATATATATATATATATATAGTATATATATATATATATAATATATATATATATATATATATATAATATATATATATATATATATATATATATATATATACAGTATATCTTGATAAAATCACACGGGAAAATGGAAACAACGGAATACCTTAGCTTTCGTCTTTATTCAAGACATCTTCAGAGGCAACTGGATTACATGGACAGAGAGAGGCTTAAATATACAGGGTGACCTAAAAACATGAGGTTAGGTCAAAATGATGACATCCACTAATCCCCACGCCAACACACACGTAGAGGAGCTTAAGAGAAGGGTGGTGACGTGACTAGTCAAGTCAGGTCAGAAAAAAGGGGACCCACAAAATAATTATCATGCATCTAGATCAAAGGTTTTTAAAGCATTTTTAACCTTGGGCCACTGACAAATAAATTTATGTAACATATTATCGGTTTTGAACTGACCATCACTAAGGTTTATTGATTTTAATTCCTTAATCAAACTAGCTTCAACAAGAAGTCTTTCTGTGACACGAGATGATTTGAAAACTTCTAAGCTTTTTTCCCAAGCAATGGGGTGATTATTATTCCTAACATGAACGAACAAGGCACTGCTTTCAGATGCTGTTCTAATATTATACTTATGTTGTTTGATTCTGAGTTGCAGTGTTTTTCCTGTCTGACCTACATAATTACAATTACATTTGCTACATGGAATACAATAAACACTACCATTTACATTCAAACTTGGGCTATTCCTTATTAACATATTAGTAATGGTTGAGTCATACTTGAAAACAACATTAATATTTAGAAGCTTGAGGGACCGAACTAACGGGACAAATTCATTACGATAGGGCAGAGTCAAAATATTCTTAAGTGTAGGAACTTGTCTGGTTTGAGAGGAATGAAAGGATTTTTTAGCCCTATTAAAACAACGATCAACAAACACAGAAGGGTACCCAAGTTTATGTGCAATAGAACGAATGTGTTTCAATTCATCGTCAATAAATTCAGAGTCACAAATACGCAGACATCTTAAGAACATAACAGAAAAAACTGACATTTTGGTAGACTCAAGGTGATTCGATAAAAAGTGAATGAAACTGTCTACCTGTGTGGGCTTTCTATATACCTTGAATTTATAGTTTTGGCCATTTCTCATGATAAGCATATCAAGAAATGGAAGGGATTCATTTATTTCTCTTTCAATTTTGAACGTAATACTACGTGTGTGTTGGTGTGGGGATTAGTGGATGTCATCATTTTGACCTAACCTCATGTTTTTAGGTCACCCTGTATATTTAAGCCTCTCTCTGTCCATGTAATCCAGTTGCCTCTGAAGATGTCTTGAATAAAGACGAAAGCTAAGGTACTCCGTTGTTTCCATTTTCCCGTGTGATTTTATCAAGATTTATCTTATCCACGTTTTCATTGTGGATTTTCATAAAATATACAGTATATATATATGTATTTATATATATATATATATATATATATATATATATATATATATATATATATATATATACATATATATATATATATATATATATATATATATATATATATATATATATATATATTGATTATGGAAACATGCAGACATTTCTATAAATTTGGGGTCTCACTGATGAGTTTGGTCTGCGGCCCACAAGTAGGTAAATCCGGCCCTGGTGAAAGGTGTGTCGTGTTGAGTTGGGCTGGGGTGGGGCGTCAGAGGGTACCTTATGTCGCGTCGTAGTTGTTTTATGACTTATGTTTTACCGTGGTTTTAGTTTAGACTTTTTTATGGGGTGATGTAACTTTTTTTAGATAGTGAATAGAAAACGACATTCTTTACTATTTGAGAATTTTACTTTAACACAACATCAAAAGTGTTTATGTAAATTTTTTTTTGTCAATACTCAATTTAAAAGAAAAATAATAATCAAAGAAACGATGTTGATTGAAAGTCCTCCTGAAAACAAACAGTCCAACAGGAAATGGATAGTACAAACACACGCTGGCATTCATGGAGAGACACAAGCTAGCAACACAAACACGGGAGGAACACACCTGCGACAGTTACCATTGAGGTTGTGAGTTACTATAGTCCCCCCTCTCCTACCCTGACTGTCTGCTGTATTGTCTGTGTGTGTCTGCGTGTGTGTCCAGCAGCACGAGTTGATGGGCAGTCCGAATAGAATAAGGAAGAGACAAAAGGTGAAAGGGGAAAGACGGACAAAGAGAATGTGAAGGGGGACATGGGGAAAGGGAGAGGGGATGGAGAATGTGGGAGGAGACAAAAGGAACAGGGGAGAGAGAAAGAAAGAGAAGGACATTTCAGGATTTTGTTGGTGTGTACAGTCGTATGTCGGTGGCCCAAACAACACCAGGTGGGGGTGCTGTCAGTAGATGGTTCACGGCTGACAGTCTGTGGTGGTGGGGGTGCTCTCAGTAGATGGTTCACGGCTGACAGTCTGTGGTGGTGGGGGTGCTGTCAGTAGATGGTTCACGGCTGACAGTCTGTGGTGGTGGGGGTGCTGTCAGTAGATGGTTCACGGCTGACAGTCTGTGGTGGTGGGGGTGCTGTCAGTAGATGGTTCACGGCTGACAGTCTGTGGTGGTGGGGTTGCTGTCAGTAGATGGTTCACGGCTGACAGTCTGTGGTGGTGGGGGTGCTCTCAGTAGATGGTACACGGCTGACAGTCTGTGGTGGTGGGGGTGCTGTCAGTAGATGGTTCATTGCTGACAGTCTGTGGTGGTGGGGTTGCTGTCAGTAGATGGTTCATTGCTGACAGTCTGTGGTGGTGGGGGTTGCTGTCAGTAGATGGTTCACGGCTGACAGTCTGTGGTGGTGGGGTTGCTGTCAGTAGATGGTTCACGGTTGACAGTCTGTGGTGGTGGGGTTGCTGTCAGTAGATGGTTTACGGCTGACAGTCTGTGGTGGTGGGGGTGCTGTCAGTAGATGGTTCACTGCTGACAGTCTGTGGTGGTGGGGTTGCTGTCAGTAGATGGTTCTCTTCCACCAACACCATACTCTCCCTCCCCTCTCTCCCCGACGACCCCACTCTATCTATTTACATGAGATTTGGTCATTTTTTTTCTCTAGTCTCGTGGGATTTACTTTAGGCCTGCCCCTCCCCCCCCCCTTGCCTGCCACAACAACACACACACACACACACACACACACACACACACACACACACACACACTCACTCACTCACTAGTGATGGGCGCGCCACTAAGAGCGACGGATGGCTCCATTAATGCCACAAATGGCCCCATTACCCTCCCCACTTCCCCTTCCCTCCCCCCCAGTCGACAGGCCAGACTAATATTCCTCAATATATCTCCATCGTTCCCCATTCCACTCATCAGTTATATCTATCCAACAACCTCATGTAATGCGATTTCCCCCTCCCCCTATTCTCTACCTCTCCCCATCCTTCCCCATCCCCATTTTCCTGTTTCCCTTCACTCTTCCCCACTCACCCTCTACTCTCCCTACATTTTCCCACTCTCCACTCTCCCTTTACTCTCCCACTCCTGTCTCCCTGCACTCTCTCTCTGTCTCCTCTCCCTGCTTACATATATCGTAACTGCAGTGTCTGTTTTATTATCTATGAAACCCGCATGACGCCTTTATCATCGCATTTGTCGGGATTCATGACATTTTTACAGACACTGGCAGCTGAGAGGCGACAGGCGGGGCACTCACCATGTTGTCGTGTGTCAGCTGATTTTCCCGCCATTTTAACGCAATATATGACGTCAGTGGCGCCATGATGACGTCACAGATCTCCCGCGCATAGGAAAACTTTGAGAAATTGTACTGTATAATTTATTTATTTGTTGTTGTTATTTTTGTTATTATTATTATTCTGTAATATCGTAATGGTGAGAACGAATTGGCAAAAAACACAAAATCAAAATATAAGTAAAACTTTCGCATCACAGAAAACGGGAGCTGGAAGCCTAACTTTGATTCAGAGTATATTAAGGAATTTTTCGTTACGTTAACTAGCTCAATACCTGCCTCTCCTGACTAACGTACCGAGAGTAAATTTTTTTTCCTGCGTGAGGGAGTTCTTTTTTTATTCTCTCAAATGCGCTGCCAGACGTATGGTCATTAACCCTCACTAACGCAACATTGTCTTAAATTTGGTTCTAGGTAAGGGAGATGGTGTTTTAGGTAAGGGAGAGGGTGTTTTAGGAAAGGGAGATGGTGTTTTAGGTAAGGGAGAGGGTGTTGTAGGTAAGGGAGGGTGTTTTAGGTAAGGGAGAGGGTGTTTTAGGTAAGGGAGGGTGTTTTAGGTAAGGGAGAGGGTGTTTTAGGTAAGGGAGACGGGAAGGGGGTTTTAGGGTAAGAAAATAGCCCCTTAAGGGTTAAACACCAGAATATCTTGTCCATAAACAGAGACAGACAAACAAAACATAACTGGTGGTGTGAGTGTTTTGTAAAGTGGGTCATTTTACGGTACGTTTAAGTGAAGATTGTGTGTAAGTGAGGGAGGAAAAAGGAGAGAGAGAGAGAGAGGAAGGGGAGGAGAAGGAGAGAAGAGGGAGGAAGGTAGAAACAGAAGGAAGGGAGGATAGGAGGGAAGAAAGGAAGGTGAGGAAAATAAAGAAAGAAAGGAGAAAAGGGAAGGATCGAGTTGAAAATAGAGAGAATTAGAGAGTGGAAGGAGATAGAAACAATGAGAGAGAAGAAGAGAAAGAGAGAGAAATTAAGAAAGATAAAAGACACACAGCACATAATTAAATAAGCTAAATAGTAATGGATGAAAGAAACTTGAGATAATTTGATTCACACACACACACACACACACACACACACACACACACACACCTACCTACCTTTAATCACTAGCATAGATGACGAAACCGCTTCGTCAATTTGTATCCATCTAAATATTACTTAAAGCTGACCTGTGTGTGTGTGTGTGTGTGTCTGTCTGTCTTTTATATGTGAGGGATATTTGTGTCTGTAGGTGGGTGTTGGAGTGAGGAGGGAATATTTTTATATATGTTTCTGTGTGTGGGTGGTTGGTTTTAGTGAGACAGACAGACAGACAGACATATAAACTCCACTTCATAACAAACAAATGTAAGAACAAAAGTATTCTCGGTTTATAATAGTCACTTATGTTATAATTAATTACTAAAAAAAGACAATAATTTATACAATAGTCATATTCAACCCCAACAGGCTTAATTGTGACGAAAAACAATGAATTCTTAGGGTAATTAAGACTTAGTTATCGATCTAAAAAGGGGACTTAAAGAAAACGGATGTATGATTCCGAATTACAGAAAACGGACATGATTCCGAATTACAGAAAACGGACTTATTATTCCGAATTACAGAAAATGAACGTATTATTCCGAATTACAGAAAACGGACGTATTATTCCGAATTACAGAAAACGGACGTATTATTCCTAATTACACAAAACGGACATATGATTCCGAATTACAAAAAACGGACGTATTATTCCTAATTACAGAAAACGGACATATGATTCCGAATTACAGAAAACGGACATATGATTCCGAATTACAGAAAACGGACATATGATTCCGAATTACAGAAAACGGACATATGATTCCGAATTACAGAAAACGGACATATGATTCCGAATTACAGAAAACGGACATATTATTCCGACTTACAGAAAACGGACATATTATTCCAACTTACAGAAAACGGACATATTATTCCAACTTACAGAAAACGGACATATTATTCCAACTTACAGAAAACGGACAGACTAAGTTTATCTTTTTTGTTTTAGACTGAAGACTTTAAGACCATTAGGAGCAAAAGTGACCTAAGTGTCAGCTCCTGTTATAAAGTTTTGGGAAAGGATGAAGGAGAGGAGAAAAAAATACGAGAGGAAATTATCATCTATTATGCTTTAAAGTTTTGGGTGAATGACGAGGAGAAAGAAAAAGTGAAGATGGAAGAGACAAAGAAGACGATGATTATTAAGGGGATGTAGAGGAAGAAAATGAAGGAGAAAGAAGAAAATGAAGGAGAGGATACAGAAGAACATGATTAAGAACATGACTATAAAGAGAAGAAGAAGAATAAGAAAGAACAATAACAAAATAGAAAATCGAAAAAAAAAATGCTAAGAAAAAGACGAACAAGACCAAGAAAGAATAAGAAGAAAACACAAAAATATAGAATAACTCAGAAGATTGAAAAAAAAAAAAATCCACATTGTGTTATTTCATCATCAAATCATTTATTGGAATTTTCATCTCATGTTTTAAGCGTTTTCTTAATTCTTCATTTTTTTTTATATTTGTTATTTTTCATTCTTTTATTTTCTGAGAGGTGGAAAGAAAGAAATACTGAGCGTCTTTGAGTATGTGTTGTGGGACCTGCTGACACACACAGGTCTCAGCTGTGTGTGTGTGTGTGTGAGGACGCTAGGACGGGGAGATGAGAAGGATGAGGAGGCGGCGGTGGAGATGAGTGTTAGAGAATGGAGGAAGTGTATGTGTTGTGGCGGAAGGAAGGAAGGAAGGAAGGAAGAGAAGGTGCTAAGGAAAGAAGGAAGTAAAGGATGGAGAAGGTGCAGGAGGATGAGGTGTGGGGGAAGGTGTTCGGGGAGGTAGAGAGATCTGTAGGATGAGTCATTAAGAAGAGGAGTAGGAGGGGGCATTACTCAACACACACACACACACACACACACACACAACAACGAACCACTCCACACAGAAAATGTTTACAGAGCAATATTCATGGCCAATAAAAACACCAAGTTTATGTTTGTTTCCAATTGGCGGGCGAGACATTTGCTTTTATTCCCCTCGTCAATAAAGAAAGGCCAATATTCACACCATACAGACAAACACTCACAAGTACTCCCTCGTTATATGCGCGGTTGACCCTCGTTATATGCGCAATTGACCCTCATTATATGCGTAGGCCCTCTATATGTACAGTAGACCTTGATTATATGGGCGTTAAGCTTCTGTGAATTGGACTAAACACACATACAAAGGGAGAGAGAGAGAGAGAGAGAGAGAGAGAGAGAGAGAGAGAGAGATGACACGATATACATACATGAATTTTTATGTGAAGAATATTAGTGGTGTATCTTACCTGTGTGTGCGTGTGTGTAGGAGCGCCATTGTGAGTGTGTGTGTGTGTGTGTGTGTGTGTGTGTTGGTGTGTGAGGTGATATTTATAGTTCTATCCTTTAAAGATAGTCAGGGCTTTAACAATGCAACCTGACCCTCTCACACACACACACACACACACACTCTCTCTCTCTCTCTCTCTCTCTCTCTCTCTCTCTCTCTCCAACGATTCGAACCGAATAGAAAATGAGGAAAAGGAACCAGAGAACGAATAAGGGAACAAGACAAAGACAATGATAAACAGGAGCCAACAACAAAGGTGTGTGTGTGTGTGTGTGTGAACAGAAATAACTAATCGGCACTCTGTTATAAACGCTGCCGCCGCCTTTAAGTGCAGCAGGCGGATGGGACTGCCGGGCGTATGATGAATCCCATATTACATCGCTCAAAATATATGATATATGTATTATATAACCTTAAGGTATATGATAGAATACACGGGTTAAATATTATTCAATCGTGAATGTGTAATATAATATAATTCCAATTTGTTAACGGTACGATGACTGCTCAGGACAAAGATGGAGCTGCCAGGTGTATAATGAATGTATTTTACAACGTTCAGGTATATGAAATAATATAAGACACAGGTGTATAATATAGCACACAGGTGGATGAAATATTACCAAGACTCTCGCTTTACATATTTCTGGGGGTAAAAATATCCCAGAGGAGGTCAGCTATTATGGAGGTGGCAGGGGCGGCTTCCTCCTGCAGGCGACCCACTGTTATAATATTACCGCAGCGGCACTAACTCATACCAGGGGGGGGGGGCAGGGAAGAGAAGAGAAGAGAGAAGAAGAGAAAGGGGAAGATGGAAGAGGAGAAAGAAGAAGAGGAGAAGGAAGAGGGGGGGTTGGAAGAGGAGAGAAAGAGTTCCATTCATATTGTTTACACCGTGTGGTCATACAACTGGGGGAATAATGATGGAAATGTGCCCCTCATGTTCGAAGATGGCCGGCCCAAGGATCACCTAGACGCTGAACAATACACCACAGGTCGCCATGCATACCAAGTACAGACAGACAGGTTCATTTTCAAGCCAACAAAGTGTGAAGTGCTCGTAATAATTAACCCTTTCCCCTCCCTCTCTTCTCCTCCCCTCCCCATCACCTCTTCTTCCCTCTCTCCTCTCTCCCTCACCCCCCCTTACTCCCTTTTAACTATACACAATTAAGAGCAAATTTCAACCTTCATAAACTCACGAAATAGTTTTAAAAAAAATGTTAATGTACTAATTTACATACATAATTTTTATACAATTTGAATATACATGTATAGTTATGTATAGTGTATTGTTAAGTATAGTGTATAGTAGTATAGTGTATAGTATTCATGGCATTTCTTTCCATTTACGCTGAATAGGCTATTTCAACCGTAATTAAGCTCGAACAATTAGAGTAATTTGGTATTTTTTAAACAGATAAAGGGAGAAAATATGTTTGGGTCTATGTTTAAAAGAGTTTCATTCCAGTAATATATATATGAGTGTTTTTGTTGTTTATATTGAATGATTTTTCTATTTATATATCTTATCTTTTGTGTCTATCTGTTTTTTTTATAAATTATCTGTTTTTCTTTGTATGTGTGTGTGTGTGTGTGTGTGTGTGTGTGTGTGTGTGTGTGTGTGTGTGTGTGTGTGTGTTTCTCTCTCGATCGATCTCACAATAATAATAATAATAATAATAATAATAATACAAGACTTGTGACACCACTATGGCCCTGTTTGTGGCACTGTATGACCCTGTTTGTGGCACTGTATGACCCTGTTTGTGGCACTCTGTCCCTGTTTGTGGCACTTGGCTCTTAGAGTGATGATCTGGGAGAAAAATATCTGATTTACGGAACTCTAAAGTTAAGATGATTGATAGTTTCCTGAAGACTGCCATCTCCTGTGTCTACCTCCGGGGCGGGGCGGGGCGGGGGGAGAGGAGGGGCGAGGTGAGGGCGGGCGAGGTGAGGGTAGGGGTGTGGCGCGGGGAGGGGTGGGGCGCAGGGAGGGGTGGGGCGGGGAGGAACGAGGCGGGGCAGGGCGGGGAGGGGCAGGGCGGGGAGGGGTGATGCGAGGGGTGAGGTGAGGCGGCGTGAGGCGAGACGAGGCAGAGGGGAAGACAAACAGGTGTAAAAAGAAAACAAGTACTATGGTATACAAGTACTGTACAAGTAGAAGCAAACACTGGTAAATAATAACAAAGTAAAATGCACAGACATAAAAACAACAAACAAAAACATCTCTGTAAACAACCACAAACAACAACAGAACCTCTCAGACATTTACAAATACAAACCTTCACAAGTAAACAAAGAAACACAAAACTCCCCAAGCAAACACAGATACAAACACCCAAAACAAATAAAACATTCCCAGACAAACAAAACAAACAAATTCTCCCAAACATAAACATCCCCCAAAACAAACATAAAAACAAACACAAACTCAAACAAACACACACTGCAAAACAAACACAAAACAAATACTCACCCTAAAACACTCCATTACAGCAGCTGGAATTCAGAACAAAATATTTTGCTGTATTTCGGGTACATTTCCGGTCATATATTACAAAAGTTTATTACAAAACTTTATTACAGAAGTTGGAACTGTATTTTGCGTGGGTATATTGCACTCTTGCCCCGAGCAAAACTGTAGTGGATACAGCAAGAGTGAGGGGGGGGGGGTGTACTGTATTGTGTGTATTTTGTAGAGATAGACAGAGAGATAGATAGATTGAAAGAGACAGTGAAACAGAGAGATAGACAGAGACACAAAGAGAGAGAGACAGATAAACAAACAGACATCAGTTTAACACAGAGACACAAAACTTGGAAATACTCATCAAATTTATCTCCCAGCGATAAAAAAAAATACCAATTTCCTTATCACCAACAACAAAGAAACGGAAATAGTGTTGATTTAATATATATTAAACAAAAAATACCCTGACACACCTCCTTGGCCCTGTGGCACTCCCAATGCCAGACACGTCGTCATTAAATTCCAATGTCTGGGAATTTTCGCTTCAGTAAGACAGATCTGCAAGGGAATTGAGTTACCTGGGGCGGGCCTCTCGCTTTTGCATGGCCAGCGTCGAATTTAATTATCTCAAGTGATTCTCCGACACGGTCTAAAACAGGGGTGTAGGGGAGGGTGGGCAGGGAGGGAGGGGGGGAAAATGTGTGGGTGTGTTGTGGGTATGTTGTGGAGAGCGTAAGTGTGTGTGTGGGTGGTGGCTGTTTGAGTGTGTGGCTATATGTCTGGTTACATCTGTTTGAGGGGCATAATACCAGAAGCACTTACGGTATATCCTAACCTTAGTCTAGTAATGACACCATCTTTTAATCTATTGATCTTGTTGGTTGTTCCATATACATGTTTAACTGATTCATCTCATTATGATAGACATTGCTTGACTAGTATAGCTTGTTTGCATTTACCTGTTTGTTTTATATTCATCAGCAAGTTCTTTTCTAATCATTGTTTTGGGGTTCTGTTTGGCGGACCTAGATTGTATTCAGTAGTGTCTTTGTTAAACGGGAGATGGTGTCTGTGAGTGAGTGATCATTATAAGTTTGAACCCTTTGATAAACAAAACACCCGAAACACGCGAATGAGATTGAGAGAGAGAGAGAGAGAGAGAGAGAGAGAGAGAGAGAGAGAGAGAGAGCGAATGTACCAATTTCCATCCGCCGTTCATAAAGTTTAGGGAGTTTTCACCTTGGCTGCCGACCTAACAAGAGACCAGCTTGTTAAGACTATTTTTATGCCCGGCCAGCTGATTCACGATACACTCAGTTGAGGCTCACAAACTTTAACAAACTTTTAGGTGGCAGTGTGCTGTCTTGTTAAAAGTTTGTGCGATACGTGTGGCAGAATAAAGTTTTTAATACTTCCTACCTGAAGGAGAAGAGTGAGCTTCCTGCCCTTGGGGATGAGGGGACGTCAATATGAAGCCTTCCCCTGCAGTGAGCTTCCTGCCCTTGGAGATGAGGGGATGTCAGTATGAAGCCTTCCCCTGCAGTGAGCTTCCTGCCCTTGGGGATGAGGGGACGTCAATACGAAGCCTTCCCCTGCAGTGACCTTCCTACCCTTGGGGATGAGGGGACGTCAGTATGAAGCCTTCCCCTGCAGTGAGCTTCCTGCCCTTGGGGATATGAGGGCGTCAGTCAGCACGATGCCTTCTCCGTGAGGACGCCAGCATGTTATTGATGTTTTTGTTTCTTGTTGCATAAAGTCGAGGAATATTGGAGAAGGCGAGAGAGAGAGAGAGAGGTGGAAGGGGGAGAGAGACAGGGGAAGAAGGTGGAAGGAGAGAGAGAGAGAGAGAGAGAGAGAGAGAGAGAGAGAGAGAGAGCAATAAAGAATAAAAAGAGAAACTAAGAAGATAACAAAGATGTGAGAGATAGACGAGGAAGAAGATGGAAGGGTCAAAAAGAGAAGGAAAAAAAAAGAAGAAAAATACATGAAATTAAGAGAGGACGAGAGAAGAAGAAAATAGACAAGAAAATGAAGTTTAAGTAAAGAATGATAAAAAGAAAGAGCAATGTGTGTGCGTGTGAGTGCATCAGTGTGTACATATATGCGCATGTATGCATAAATAAATGTGTCCAGGGCTACCACACAAACACTCACAGCCCCAAGACATTACCCTATGGTACTCCAACCCAAACCAATATTTTATCATTCAATATCATGTTTTGTGCGATGTTCTAACACAAACTTTAAACATTGGAGTAGAATTCACGGCACAAGTTTCACCAACCCACTCCCCCCTCCCACCCCCTTTCCCTCTCCCCTTTCACTTCGTTAGCCGTTATTACCGAAGAAAACGAGGTAGTCATCGATGAAAGAAGAAAAAAAGAAAATGGATATGTTTTCAGGGTAGACTTAAGTAAATCTTGTAGAAGTAATGACTGTTTTCTTTACTTGTGTTTTAGTTGTTTGTTTTGTTTTCTTGTTGTTTATTGGTTCCTTTAGTTTTTGTTGTTTGTTGTATTTTGTTGTATTTATTTGTTATCTGTTCCTGTTCTTTTTATTGTTGCTGTTGTTGTTGTTGTTAGATAGATGAAGGCAGACAGACAGACAGACAGACAGACAGACAGCGACAAAACGAGGCAAAGAGAGAGAGAGAGAGAGAGAGAGAGAGAGAGAGAGAGAGAGGGGCATCAGGTGTATAGTGAAAATGTATTTGAGAGGCAAGAAAATAAACATATATTTTCTTTCACGTCCACAGGGATAAGCCGGAGAGAGAAAGAGATAGAGAAGTAAAAGAGAGGTTAGAGATGTGAGAGAGAAGGAGATAGAGAGA
>CAUDMG010002167.1:3092500-3257500 GCA_958450375.1 Homarus gammarus | reverse complement strand
TTATCCAGGTAATTTCACACGGCACTGAACCTGTCATATATTTACCTATTAAAAACAAACTGAAGATGAAGTTGCTATTGCAGGAATCAACTGCTTCCTGTGTGTTAATTCTATAATAGAATTGTACAGTATATAATGATTATAGGAATTATAAGATTATCTGAGAGAGAGAGAGAGAGCCTTTGTGTTTTATTCTAGACACGGTGGTGGCGTTTAATGGCTCTCTCTCTCTCTCTCTCTCTCTCTCTCTCTCTCTCTCTCTCTCTCTCTCTCTCCGTAACTTTAACTAGTAGGGTAAGACAAGGTTAAAAAAAAATACTCTCCGTCTCTACCCTTTACCACTAACCAGCCGTAACCTCACCTAACCTAACCCTTCAGGCCAGGTAAGTTAATTAAAAAAACTGGGGGTAGGGTCGAGGTTAGATTAGGTTTAGATTAGGTTTAGGTTAGGTTAGGTTAGGTATAATAAGGTCATTTCTTGAGTAAATTAACCTTGATTATATTAAAATCAACTAATTACCCACAATAGCATAGTGTTTATAATTATATCCATGGTAATAGTCTATATTTTTCAACACATATTGGGATATTTCATGACAAGTCCGCTAATACCCTTGTGTTAATTAGCTCCCGGAATCAAACAATTAGTGGTAAATATTAATGAGGTCAACAGTTGTTATTATGTACGTGTGTATGTATGTATGGATGTATGTCGGTAACCTGTTGTTATTATGTACGTGTGTATGTATGTATGTATGTCGGTAACCTGTTGTTATTATGTACGTGTGTATGTATGTGTGTATGTCTGCAGCCTGTAGTGTGATGTCAAGTAGTGTTTTCTTAATACCTGAGATTTGTAGTTCATTGAGGATAGATAGATAGATAGATAGATAGATAGATAGATAGATAGATAGGGTGACGGGTTAAGAGGCGGGTGGATGGATGGATGGAGGAGCAGACAGGTGTATGCATTCCAAGATAATTGAGGCATTTTTCTTCTCTCCTTCTTTATTATCTCCTTCCTCCTCCTTCTCCCCTCCTTTCTTCTCTCCTTCTTCTCCTCCTCTCCCTCTTCTCCCACCCTCTTCTTAGCGTGTGTGTGTGTCATACATCACCCAGTCGTGACGTCAATAGCAAATAAAGAAACAACTTGGAAGACTTGCCAGCGGTGGTGGTGGTGGTGGTGATGGTGGTGGTGGTGGTGGTGGTGGTGGTGGTGATGGTGGTGGTGGTGGTGATGGTGGTGGTGGTAGTGGTGGTGTTGGTGGTGGTGGAAGTGGTGGTGGTGGTGGTGATGGTAGTGGTGGTAGTAGTGGTAGTGGTGATGGTAGTGGTGGTAGTGGTGGTAGTAGTGGTGATGGTGGTGGCGAGAATCCATCTTTATGTCGGAACTTAAATTAACAAGTTAAAATCGTTCTCACACCACCAGTTACTTTCACATCACCAGTTAGAACAAAATCATTCTAAGTGGGACTGGGAGGACAGACCAGGACCACTCCCGAGGGCTGTCTGGGGAACGACTCTCTAAATTTGGTTATATTCCTTGCTGTGAGAGAGAGAGAGAGAGAGAGAGAGAGAGAGAGAGAGAGAGAGATTTACACGTGTCTTTCTCTTCCTTCATGTCTCCTCCTTCTACTCCTTCTACCCTCTTCCCACTTCTCTCCTCCTTCACCTCAACTTCTCCTCCAACGCCTCCTCCTCAGAATTTAATCTTGTGTCTCTCATCTCTCACCGTCACACACACTGTCTCCTCACCCTAGAGATATTTATTCTCCCGTCCTGTGAAGAGATATGAGAGAGGCACAATATAGGTGAGAGACTAAGAGAGACCCCCCATAAACTCCCCTGAGAGACTGAGAGAGATCCCAATACTTCCCTAAGAGACTGAGAGAGATCCCCATAACTCCCCTGAGAGACTATGTGACCCCATAACTCCCTTGAGAGACTGAGAGAGATCCCCATAACTCCCCTGAGAGACTATGTGACCCCACTACTTCCCTGAGAGACTGAGAGAGATCCCAATACTTCCCTAAGAGACTGAGAGAGATCCCCATAACTCCCCTGAAAGACTATGTGACTGACTTGCCCGTAACATACCATTAAATCACTAAAACATACATCAAAAGTAACACCTTAACCTCACCAGGAACACCATTACACCACAGTTAATAGTAGTAAAGGCGCACTAGACCATAAAGAAGCTTACCTCACCCATTTTCCTTAGAGATATGATAAAGAAAACGAGATGATGGTGCTGCCCTTTGTTGTAGTTGGGAGAAAAGTAAATAGAGAGAGAGAGAGAGAGAGAGAGAGAGAGAGAGAGAGAGAGAGAGAGTGAGTCCCACCTTCCTCTCACCTCTTAAAGCTTAATATCAAATTTTTCTCTCTTCCCTTAAGTGCCTGGCGTACGTTCGCCTGTCAAAACCATCTGAAGACAGGTCATTCATCCGTATAGGTATTTTAATTAAATGGCTGAGTCGTATCTATATCCAACCATGCACAGACAGACAGACAGACATAATCACAGCCATACAGACAGACAGACAGACATAATCACAGCCATACAGACAGACATATAGATGGATAAATAAACAGAAGGGTAAACAATCATATTATAGACAGACAGACAGACAGACAGACAGACAGATATATACAGATGGATAGAAAGATAGACAGACGTTATTCTTTTTCTTTTAAGTGAATGAAATAAACACTTCTATTTACCTTAACTACGAGACAAAATGGCGGTGAACCTGTCCTGAGACTCTACTTTAAGTTAAGTTAGGTTAGGTTAGGTCAGGTCAGGTTAGGTCAGGTCAGGTTAGGTTAGGTTAGGTCAGGTCAGGTCAGGTTAGGTCAGGTTAGGTTAGGTTAGGTCAGGTCAGGTTAGGTTTGGTCAGGTTAGATCAGGTTAGGTTAGGTCAGGTTAGGTCAGGTTAGGTCAGGTCAGGTTAGGTCAGGTCAGGTCAGGTTAGGTCAGGTTAGGTCAGGTCAGGTCAGGTCAGTGATGGAGCTTGGGTGGGTTGCCAACGAGGGTTTACGGCCAACTTTTGGTGTCACTGACTTATGGAATTTATTGACTGTTGTGACCCCGTTAATGCCACCTTCTCAGCAGTAACCTCGTTAACATAAACCGTTCTGGTAATAACCTCGTTAATATGATCTTACTGTTAGTTACCCATTAAAATGATCACCTTGATGTAACTAACCCCTTTAATATGAACTCATTAATGTATTAACCCCATTTATACTGGTAATAGTAACCCCGTTAATGTGACTTCGTAATAGTAATCACGGTTAAAGCAGTAGTAACCCCGCTAAAATGACCCTCAACGTAGCACTCTAACTAGGTATTGCCTGAGGTCTATTTAAGCGAGATTTAATATTTATGAAAGACTAGGATTAATTTGTTACTATGATTTACTCAGATTACTCAAATGGAGCCAGTTTCAATAGGATGAGTCTTAATGAATGGAGATTTAAGTGAATGGGATTTATACCGGATTTTTTTTTTAATAATGTTTCATGATTTCCCTAACGTTTTTTTTTATGATTTTCCTGACTTTTTTTATGATCTTGGGTTGTATTTCGTAACGTGCGTATTTCTCTCCCAAAAGTCCAGGGTTCGAATCGCCTCTGGTTTAAATGTATGTCTGACGTAGCACGATTTCCGGTTTTCGCCTGCACCAACACTGGATAAACTAACCACCCGGAAGGCTTGTGTTCCGGTATCAGGTGTTCTTATATATGGTAAACAAAAATACTCAGCCTTTGGATACGCCTCTAGTAACTACGCCACTAGCAGCCACGCCACTAGCAACTACGCGTGTATTATCATTTAATATTTAGCCTTTCATCCAGAGGTTTGTCACTGAGGGAATTAGTATGACTGAACATTCATAAATAGTAAATGAGGAACTCTGAGGTAGATTATTGTTGCACGGGGACGAAGCCATAATGTGGGGTGAAATGAAACCTAACCTAACCTCACCCCTGTAAATCAAACCAAGTGTGTCTGTAGTGATGATGAATTGTCTTATAATAACTGGGGATCATTCAGCAGCATCAATCATCATCATTATTCATCATCACCATCATTATCATCATCATTCACCATCACCGTCGTCATCACATATACGCCATCGTCATCATCATCATCATCATCACACACACCACACATTACCACCCCTGAGCCCTCTCCCCCGCCCGCTTTGACTACCAGCAGTGTCAGTTGGTACAAATTAGTGGTTATTTCGGTTCGTTTACGCCATTTTTTAGATTTTCTCATAAAAATAAATATATCGTAATATACCAAATAAAAATTTTTGTTTGGCATATGCAGAATTTTTTTATTATCTACATGACATTACGTGTAATTTATTCAAAATGTATTCATCGTGCAGAACCTCTACCTATGGGAATATGTCAACCTGTCGTTTGTATCATGAGTTCTGAGTGGCTGGTCACCACAAACGAAGCGCTGAATCAGGAGTCGAGCTTGGAGCCACATTTCTCTGAACCAGCTGTGATTTTTGTTGATCAGTTGAATGAAAAACGTTTCCCATTATTTCCTGCAGAAGCAACTCAGTTTTTCTGTTAGTGAGCATTTACATGTAATATCCGGTCCTTATCATTACAAGAGCGTCGGTTAGATAGAAGTTTCGATCGGGTGGTTCAGTGTCTGGGAGTCGAGCTCTCAGTTGTCACTTTGGAAGGTATCAGTGCTTTCTTGTGGTGTCAAATTAAGCAAAACAAATATGGCCACGCCAGCCATCCGATTAAGTGTTATTACTAAGGTTCGCAAGTGACACTTTATATCATGTGCTTCAACACCACAAGAGCGTATGTTCGTACTGGAGATGTTCAGTGTGTGGTGGAGATGTGGATGAACTTAAGACCAGGGACAGCCAGACGTGGAGGGAGGGATCCGGCCAGTAGTGAGACGGTCGAGGCGATTAGTGGATGTGTGACGGAAGTTACGTTTACAAAATGCTCCTAAATTAATACATCCAGTTGTCAAGGATTATAAAATACAGACGCCATCATGTGTGTGTTGGTATTGAAAAACATAAGGTAAGTCGCTGTGTATATTTCCCTTACAACTTATTTCTCTCTCCAATCTACTTCAATTCGATAGCCCATTAATTGTATAGAAATGTTGATGACTGGGACTTAATTATACTGAATGATCTTGACAGCTTCTCTGGGGTAGAAATCCATTTCAACGTGATTTGGTTGTAGGAGTTTAAGGTTAGGTACCAGAACAAGGCGACCACCCACGCTGATTAACCCGACCTTCTCCCCTAGACCATTATCCGGTTTAGCATTTATGCGGAGTCCTTAAACACGGCTTTAGAGGATTATGAACATTAGATTAACACCTAATCGTGTCAATGATCAAACCTTATAAGTGGTTGTTCCCAGTCGGCGTAATAGAGATGTCTTCACTGTGTACATTATGCCTTCAGTCTTCATCGGTGTATTCATAAGTGTTCTAAGTGGTCTATGATTGTCGGGAACAAAATATAAACAGCACTTTTAGGCTAAAACGTATGTAACAATATAAGCAACTAACCACTCAGCGCAGTCAAACTCAGCTCGACATTAGCCACCACGTGAAGATGAGGCACCCAATCAGATTTTACTTGTTATACACAGAAGTGCCACTGTTGGGGGGGGGGGGTGTTAGGGTGGTTAATCTTCAGGTGAATAAGATGGGCTGCTGCCATATCTTCGTGATTTCATAATTTTATCTTGTTTAAACCAAACACGATTTCTATGAGCGTTTTAAATCCCAGTGTAAGAGGCGGTGTTACCTTGTTCAACTGAGTGAAATATTGTAGCCAGGAACAATCAGATCCATCTTGAGTACATCAGTTGGTCACTGTGGAGGAATGGTGGTGGTGGGGAAGTGTCTGTAGTGGTGGCGGGGAAGTGGAAGTGTCTGTGTTGGTTGTGGTGGGGAAGTGTCTGTGGTGGTGGTAGGTAACTCATTTGCCAATCACCAATGTAAAGGTGATATTTTTGTCAAGTAGAATAGTATACTTTTGTGCTATAAATTATTACATAGTCAAGTGAAGTATAATGGTCAAATAAATAATTTACTTTCCATTATCACCGTATTTACTGTATTAGGATAAAAATATTTGTGACCTTCGCAACATATTCACTGATATTTAGGGAATGAAGAAGAGAAATTAAAGAATATCACTATCAGAAAAGAGGATGTTCTTAAGAAGATAAATAAATTAAAAAAGACAAAATCCCCAGGGACGGATGAAATTTTCCCTCGAGTTTTGAAAGAGTGTAAGGAACAGATTAGCGGACCCCTCGTAAATTTATTTAAAAAATCATTAGACACGGGAGTTGTGCCAGACTTGTGGAAACAGGCAAATGTAGTACCCATATTCAAAAAGGGTGAGAGAACATCAGCGTCAAATTACCGGCCGATTAGTTTGACGTCAGTAGTGGGGAAATTTTTTGAATCAATTATAGCAAATCACATCCGATCGCATTTAGAGAAAAACAAATTAATCTACGATTCTCAACAAGGGTTTACAAAGGGAAACTCTTTTCTAAAAATCAGCTGACGCTTTTTTAGGAAAGTCTTCTAGGTAGTAGATAATGACGAAAATTACGATGTTATTTACTTAGACTTTAGCAAAGCGTTTGACACAGTACCGCATCAGAGGCTTCTGAGAAAAGTTAAGGCTCATGGTATCGAGGGGAAAGTTTTAAATTGGATAAAATCATGGCTTACCGATAGAACGCAGAGGGTCAGCGTAGATGGTGTTAAATCTGAGTGGGGCTGTGTAACCAGTGGGGTTCCCCAGGGGTCACTACTGGGCCCACTCTTATTCATAATCTACACAAACGATCTAGATACTGGGATCAGCAGTGACATAAGTAAGTTTGCGGATGACACCAAAATAAGGCGGCAGATTAATTCAGAGAAGGATGCAAATGCACTACAGGAGGATTTAAATCAACTGCAGGATTGGTCAGTAAAATGGCAAATGAAATTCAACACCAGCAAGTGCAGCGTACTTAATATTGAAAGAACAAATAGTCAATATATACAGCCTTAACAACATCAACCTAGAGAAGTCGACTTGTGAGAGAGACTTAGGGGTACTTGTAAGCACGGACCTACGGCCTAGAAAACAGTGCGTTTATGTTCGAAATAAGGCGAACAGATTATTAAGTTTTATATCTAGAAGTGAAAGTAATAAGAGTGCAGAGGTCTTATTGTAACTATATCTTGTGCTAGTCAGGCCGCACCTCCATTATGCTGTTCAGTTCTAGTGCCCTTATTATAGAATGGATATCAATTCACTGAAGTCGGTGCAGCGAAGAATGACGAAAATGATTCCGATTCTTAGAAACCTTCCATATCAAGATAGGTTAAATAAACTAAACTTGCATTCCCTAGAAAGACGAAGAGTACAGGGAGATAAGATAGAAGTATTTAAGTGGGTGAAAGGAATCAATAAAGGGGATATAGATAAAGTTCTTATAGTATCCGAGCAAGATAGGACTCGTAGCAACGGATTTAAGTTGGATAAGTTTAGGTTTAGGAGGGAGATAGGAAGGAACTGGTTCACAAATAGGGTGGTGGACGAGTGGAACAAGCTTAGCAACTTTGTAGTAAGTGTTATTCATTTGGGTGACTATTTATTTAATGCAAAAGGTGCTGTTACAACTTTCTCATCACCACCGCCACAATCATTTCACCAACACAATCACTTAACCACAATCACTCTACCACTATTAATTCACCACTATAACATCACCACAACTGCTTCACCAGAAACATTCACCAATATCACCAGAATCAGTTAACCCCATCACCAGAATCACTTCACCACCATAACCACAAACACTTCACCACTATCACCACAAACACTTCACCACCATCACCACATTCACCTCACCACCATAAGAACATAAGAAAACAAGGAGTCTGCAGTAGGCCTGTTGACCTGTGAAAGGCAGCTCCTGTCGAGAGTTACTACCATGAATCGATCTAGCCTTCATTTAAAACTTTCCAGTGTTCCAGCACTTACTACAAAGTTGCTAAGCTTTTCCATTCGTCCACCACCCTACTTGTGAACCAATTCCGTCCTATCTCCCTCCTAAACCTAAACTTATCCAACTTAAATCCGTTGCTACGAGTCCTATCCTGCTCGGATATTATAAGAACTTTATCTATATCTCCTCTATTGATTCCTTTCACCCACTTAAGTACTTAAGTACTTCACCACAATCACTTAACCATCACCAAAATCTCCTCGCCACAATCGCTTCACCACCATCACCACAATCTTCATCATCACCAAAATCACAATCACTATCACCACAATCACTTCAATTTTGTCTTATAAAAACTAGCCCACATTATAGAAATATTGCCCAGGCGTTTAGTATCTTAACCGCGGCTCATAGGCTAGTTTCCGTAGGTGATGTAATTATATAAACATAATGTTTGTAGCCCACATTAATATAAGTATTACGGTCTGTCTGACGGGCTAATACATTATTATAATGTTCCATCCATTTCCATGTTTATAATTTTTTTAAGTTGTTGTTCAGGTTTTAATCACCAGTAATTATATATTTATAATAACGTAGATATGAGGATAAATATTGAAAAATACGAGGGTGGAAATCACATTTACTTTTAATATTTACCAACACAGGTCATACAGAATATCAATAGCCTGTCCAATGGCCTCCCTTTTATATAGCCCCCTGGAGCCTTCTTGGGACTGTGACACAGGGTTATATACAGTAGGTGGTTGGTTCCTCACAAACTGCTCACACTCGTCCTGGGTGTGTAGGAGTCGGGACCAGTGTTTAGCTTGTCTTCAGGTTCCCACGCGTTCACTATCTGGGTCCAAATGGTCTCTATCGGGTTGAGGTCTGGGTAGCGCTCACAAACAGTCATAGTAATCTCTTAACACAAGCAATGGCTCTATACAATATTATATTTGTGATATTTAATGTTTCAATAAAAATACAAAAGTATTATTCTATTGGGTAAAGGAAAAGTTGTATTGTTTAACTGAAAGAAATTTATTGAATATGGACCTGCAGATTTAGATGGCCAGTCCAAAAGGTCAATTTCATTCGACCTTTCCTCTGACCAGCGCTTCATCTCTCGTGCCGTGTGAACAGGGCAGTTATCAAAGAAGTGAACAATATTCATCAACATAATTTGTTAACACTTGTATCATGAATTGGCGCCTTCATATTGGTGAAAATTCGCGATTTAGAAAAATAAAATTGGCGAGTGTGGAGGCACGGATGGTGGGCAGCCTCCAGCAGCTCGAGGCAAACGTCAGAGATGATGATGGGTAATGTAAACTGTTGTACACTGAAGAGGAAAAATAAGAGATAACTGTATTATATACTGATGAAAAAAAGAACAAAATATTGGTATTGAGGGAAAGGTGTTTGTTGATCAAGTAACCCAAATTAAGGAGCACATTTCAGTATTAATAGTATGGATTGATGTACGTAGTATAAGTTAAGGGCTGCAAATTGGTGCCATCTGTTACTGTAATAATACAAGACTAATACCATATGTTGGAGTTTGATAAACTTTATATAGGAACAACTTTTCTAGACTATTACAAATTCTAAATTGGAATTTAAAATATGTATGCCCTTTTTGACACGATCTAATGTTGACACTGGTGTATATACTATTCAACACAGTGTGGTGGCTTACTGGCAAGGTACCTGTTGTGGATGATGGAGGCCTCGGGTTCGACTGCCGGATGGACTGAAGTCGTGTTGAACTGGACGAGGCAGAGACAGGATATTGAATGGTTCGTAAGTAAAATTTATGTTTTACCAGTGATGTTGGGGCTGGAGCAATGGAATTACTCTACTATAGAAAAAGAAGCTGTGGCTCTGCTTATGGCACTGGAAAAGTTTAACATATATCTTGCCAACACCTACCAGAGAATTGTAGTTTACAATGACCATAATTTATTACAGTTCAAGAGTCGAATGAAAAACAAGAATCAGAGACTTTATAGATGGTGATTAACTCTGCAGGGAAGGATTTGGTATGTTGCGTAGGAGTGAGGGAAGGACTTGGTATGTTGTGTGGGAGTGAGAGAAGGACTAGTAGTATTGCGTAGGAGTTAGGGATGGACTTGGTATGTTGTGTAGGAGTGAGGGAAGGACTTGGTATGTTGTGTAAGAGTGAGGGAAGGACTTGTAGTATTGTGTAGGAGTGAGGGATGGAATTGGTATGTTGTGTAGCAGTGAGAGAAGGACTTGGTATGTTGTGTAGGAGTGAGGGATGGACTTGGTATGTTGTGTGGGAGTGAGGGATGGTCTTGGTATGTTGTGTAGGAGTGAGGGAAGGACTTGTAGTATTGTGTAGGAGTGAGGGATGGAATTGGTATGTTGTGTAGCAGTGAGAGAATTTCGTAGTAAATGCTCTATCTCATTCACCAGACTGAAAATAAAACACAAGTGTTTTATCTTTGGGGAGGGAGTTTTATAAGGCACTGAATAGATTTGATTGAGAAGTAATTACACTGCTTCTTCAGTAGGTAGGACTATATTTTATATATGTTCCTGTATGTAAACATTGTCTAGTATGTTGTATATATATATATATATATATATATATATATATATATATATATATATATATATATATATATATATATATATATATATATTAATTTATAATAAATATGTAATAAGTAAATCAGCTTAACGTTGTGCATTTGTTAGGTAAAATAGTATGGTAATTGGCGGCATGGTATCCGCATTGTGTGGGTCACGGCAAGTGCAGGGAGGTAGACGAGCCTGGCTGGTGATAGTGCGTGGTGCAAGTGTGGCACAATTGGTCTGGACTTAGGATATATTTATATGGAGATAAGGCTGTGGTCATCTGTACTGTACTTGAATTGTTCCTTTACTTGACCTTTGTTTGTGGTCTCTTAACTTTATAATGCTAAGTTATGCATTTCATGATTCATCTTCAACATGATACCTATATTTTGAGTTAATCTGAGGGTTATTATTGAGAATCTGGTGGTGATAATATAAGAGTCATTATAGTGTTTACCCTGCTTGTTGTTGTGACCACTCGTATGACTTGTGGCTTGACTAGTGGTAAATTCTTGATAAAGAGGAGTGCTGGCATATCAGTATGAAGAAAGAGTGATTTTAATTCCTGTAGCCCGGCAATATTTACAAAAAAAAATATTTTTGGTTAATAAAATTTTAATTTCACAGGTATTAACAGAAAATACTACTCCAGGGAGGACGAGGACCATAACTTGGTGTACAGATGACGAGGCAACATCAAGATGGACAAGAGAAACGATCAAGAGTACAGTAAAGGAGGAACATTCTCTAAATAACTCAGTCTACCAAACATGACAGGAAGTTGTACAGTATTGTATATATGTAAGTGTTGGTTAAATACGTCCACATAAATACTAAAACAGATTATAACAGTGTGTTGAAATCTTATCTACTGACTACTGTAGAGATACTGTAGCACCGTAGGAGTGAGGAAAGAACAAGCAATATTTTGTAGGAGTGAGGGAAGGACATGCGGTGATGTGGAGGAGTGAGGAAAGGTTATGCGGTGTTGTGTAGGAGTGAGGGAAGGACATGAAGTGTTGTTTAGGACTGAGGGAAGGACTTACAGGGTTGTGTATAAGTGAGGGATAGACTTCTAGTATTGTGTAGGAGTGAAAGAAGGGCTTGCAGGGTTGTGTAGGAGTGAGGGAAGGACTTCTAGTATTGTGTAGGAGTGAGGGAAGTGCTTCTAGTATTGTTTAGGAGTGAGGAAAGTACTTGCAGTGTTGTGTGCGAGAGAAGGAAGGACTTGCAGGGTTGTGTAGGAGTTTCGGAAGGATATGCAGGGTTGTGTAGGAGTGAGGGAAGTACTTGTAGTAATGTGTAGGACTGAGGGAAGGACTTGCAGGGTTGTGTAGGATTTAAGGAAGGATATGCAGGGTTGTGTAGGAGTGAAAGAAAGACTAGCAGGTTTGTGTAGGAGTGAAGGAAAGACTAGCAGGTTTGTGTAGGAGTGAAGGAAAGACTAGCAGGTTTGTGTACGAGTGAAGGAAAGACTAGCAGGTTTGTGTAGGAGTGAAGGAAAGACTAGCATGTTTGTGTAGGAGTGAGGGAAGGACTAACAGGGTTGTGTAGGAGTGAAGGAAAGACTTGCAGCTTTGTGTAGGAGTGAGGGAAGGACTTGCAGGTTTGTGTAGGAGTGAAGGAAGGACTAGCAGGTTTGTGTAGGAGTGAGGGAAGGGCTTGCAGGGCTGTGTAAGAGTGAGGGAAGGACTTGCAGTGTTGTTTAGGAGTGAAAAAAGGATTTGTAGTATTGTGTAGGAGTGAGGGAAGGACTTGCAAGATTTTGTAGGAGTGAAGGGAAGACTAGCAGGTTTGTGTAGGAGTGAGAAGGACTTGCAGTGTTGTGTAGGAGTGAAAGAAGGACTTGTAGTATTGTGTAGGAGTGAGGGAAGGACTTGCAAGATTTTGTAGGAGTGAAGGGAAGACTAGCAGGTTTGTGTAGGAGTGAGGGAATTACTTGCAGTGTATAGGAGTGAGGAAAGGACTTGTAAGGTTATGCAGGAGTGAGGGAAGGACTTGTAGTATTGAGTAGTAGTGAGGGAAGGACTTGCAGGGTTGTATAGGAGTGAAGGAATGACTTGCAGGGTTGTGTATAAGTGAGGAAATGACTTCTATTATTGTGTAGGAGTGAAAGAAGGACTTGCAGGGTTGTGTAGGTGTGAGGGAAGGACTTGTAATATTGTGTAGGAGTGAGGGGAGGACTTGCAATGTTGTGTAGGAGTGAGGGAATGATTTGCAATGTTGTGTAGGAGTGAGGGAAGGACTTGCAATGTTGTGTATGAGTGAAAAAAGGACTTGCAGCGTTGGTTAGGAGTTAAGGAAGGACATGTAGGGTTGTGTAGGAGTGATGGAAGGACTTGCGGGGTTGTGTCGGAGTGATGGAAGGACTTGTATTGTTGTGTAGGAGTGAGGAAAGGACTTGTAGTGTGTTTTATAAGTGAGGGAAGGACTTATAGTGTGGTGTAGGAGTGACGAAAGGACTTGTAGTGTTGTGTATAAGTGAGGGAAGGAGTTGTGATGTTGTGTATGAGTGAGGGGAGGACTTGTAGTATTGTGTAGGAGTGAGGGTAGGACTTGCAGGGCTGTGTACGAGTGAGGGAAGGATTTGTAGTGTGGTGTAGGACTGAGGGAAGGACTTGTAGTGTGGTGTAGGACTGAGGGAAGGACTTGTAGTGTATTGTATGAGTGAGGGATGGACTTGTAGTGTCGTGTATGAGTGATGGAAGGAATTGTAGTATGGTGTAGCAGTGAGGGAAGGACTTGTGGTGTGATGTATGAGTGAGGGAAGGACTTGTGGTGTTCTGTAGGAGTGAGAGAAGGACTTGCAGTGTTGTGTAGGAGTGAGGGAAGGACATACAGTATTGTGTAGGAGTGAGGGAAGTACTTGCAATGTATAGGAGTGAGGAAAGGACTTACACTGTTGTGTAGGAGTCAGAGAAGGACTTGCAGTGTTGTGTAGGAGTGAGGGAAGGACATACAGTATTGTGTAGGAGTGAGGGAAGTACTTGCAATGTATAGGAGTGAGGAAAGGACTTGCACTGTTGTGTAGGAGTCAGAGAAGGACTTGCAGTGTTGTGTAGGAGTAAGGGAAGGGCTTGTAGTATTGTGTAGGAGTGAGGGGAGGACTTGCAATGTTGTGTAGGAGTGAGGGAAGGACTTGCACTGTTGTGTAGGAGGGAAAGAAGGACCTGCAGGGTTGGTTAGGAGTTAAGGAAGGACATGCAGGGTTGTGTAGGAGTGAGGGAAGGACTTGCAGGGTTGTGTAGGAGTGAGGGAAGGACTTGCAGGGCTGTGTAGGAGTGAGGGAAGGACTTGTAGTGTATTGTATCAGTGAGGGAAGGACTTGTAGTGTGGTGTGTGAGTGATGGAATGACTTTCAGGGTTTTGTAGGAGTGAGGGAATGACTTGCAGGGTTGTGTAGGAGTTAAGGAAGGACATGCAGGGTTGTGTAGGAGTGAGGGAAGGACATGCAGGGTTGTGTAAGAGTGAGGGAAGGACTTGTAGTGTTGTGTAGGAGTGAAGGAAGGACTTGTAGTGTGTTGTATGAGTGAGGGAAGGACTTCTAGTTTGATATAGGAGTGACGGAAGGACTTGTAGTGTGGTGTATAAGTGAGGGAAGGACTTGTGGTGTTGTGTAGGAGTGAGAAAAGGACTTGTGGGGTTGTGTAGGAGTGAGAAAAGGACTTGCAGTGTTGTGTAGGAATGAGGGAAGGACTTGCAATATTGTGTAGGGATGAGGGAAGGACTTGAAGGGTTGTGTAGGTGAGAGAGAAGGACTTGTAGTGTGCTGTATGAGTGAGGGAAGGACTTGTAGTGTGATGTAGGAGTGAGGGAAGGACTTGTAGTGCGGTGTAGGGGTGAGGGAAGGACTTGTTTAGGAGTGATCATATAGACTTGTGACGTTGCGAAGCCTATAACTTCTAATACACTGTTGTCATCTTTTATTTGGATTTGTAACTAGACAGTCAGGAAGTATTTTGTTCAACTCAATTATTTTGGACTTTAGTTTCATCTTCATTTGCAAAAGTAAATATTTTATTCTTCCTGGCAGTGAAATACAAGATGTTAGTTTAAGATTTTACTGTAAAATTAAGTAATTATTACAGCTTTACAACTTACTTGTAACCAATGAGCATTTCCTGTGGGCAAACATTTGAAATTGTAAAAAACAAAAGATTGTATTTGTTGCAAATGTTGAGGCAGTATGTCACTCCTAGGGGCTATGTGAGGCTCCCAGGGCTTATATGCCGCCGCCACGGACTGTTTGGCTAATTAGGGCTGTGTGATGATCATAGGTGGTTGTATAATGAATTTAAGGACTATGTAAGGTTGTCAGGGGTAGTCTGATCCAACCAGAGGCTGTTTATGGCTATATTGTGATTATCTACTTGGAGATATGTGAGGCTCTTAGAGAGCTACTGTACTTGTGACTCAGGGGGTTAATTGATGCTCCTAATGTCTGTGTACAGAAAAAGATGAATATATCCTAAATAAGTCAGTCTACCAGACATGACAGGAAGTTGTATTGTGTATAATATTTACTGTAGGTTCGACAAGTCTTTATAAATGCTAAAATAGATTATGCCGGTGTATTGAAAGTTTATCTACTGATTACTGTAGGACTGAGGGAAGGACATGAAGGATTGTGTAGTATTGAGGGAAGAACTTCAGTATTGTGTAGGAATGAGGGAAGGACTTGCAGTGTTGTGTAGGACCTAGGGAAGGACATGTAGTGATGTTCGTAAATGAGGGAAGGACTTGCTGACCTAATGAATGAGAGGAGGACTTACTGACCTGCTGATTAGTGAGAGGAGGATTTACGGACCTACTAAGGAGTGAGAGGAGGATTTACGGACCTATGGGGTGAGAAGAGGATTTGCAGTGTTTTATAGGAGTGAGGGAAGGACATGCAAATTTGTGTACAGTATGAGAGAAGGACTCGTTCATATGTATAGGAATGAGAGAAGGACTCACTGTAATGTGTAGGAGTGAGGGAAGGTCTCCCTGTGATGTTTAGGGGTGAGGGAAGGACTCACTGTGACGTGTAGGAGTGAGGAAAGGACTCCCTGTGATGTTTAGGGGTGAGGGAAGGACTCCCTGTGATGTTTAGGGGTGAGGGAAGGACTCACTGTGACGTGTAGGAGTGTGGGAAGGACTCACTGTGACGTGTAGGAGTGAGGGAAGGTCTCGCTTTGATGTTTAGTATTGAGGGAAGGACTTCAGTATTGTGTAAGAATGAAGGAAGGACTTGTAGTGTTGTGTAGGAACTAGGGAAGGACATGTAGTGATGTTCATAAATGAGGGAAGGACTTGCTGACGTAATGAATGAGAGGAGGACTTACTGACCTGCTAATTAGTGAGAGGAGGATTTACTGACCTAAGGAATGACAGGAGGATTTGCAGTGTTTTATAGGAGTGAGAGAAGGACATGCAATGTTGTGTAGGATAAGGGAAGGACGTACTGTGTTTTGTAGGAGTGAAGGAAAGACATGCAGCGTTGTGTAGTATGAGGGAAGGACTCATTGTGATGTATCGGGGTTTGAGAAGGACTCCCTGTGATGTGTAGGAGTGAGGGAAGGACTCCCTGTGATGTGTAGTAGTGAGGGAAGGACTCATTGAGGTGTAGGGGTGGGAGAAGGACTGATTGTGAGGTGTAAAGTGAAGGGCAGACTACTGGTGATGACGTCATTGCTCTAGTGGTCTGTTCCACCATTGACGTAGGCTACTAGTGGTGACGTCACTGCTGTGGTCCACCAATGGAATGCCTTAAGTGACTTCAGCTCACTTAAAAACTTCAAATGCAGAGAACTTGTGACATAATGTTACAAGCAAGTTGTAATGATTTAATAAGAAATGAAAATTACAGAAAATTCTTGAAGTAGTATCTTTTAATCCAGTGCCAGCAAGAGGAAAATAGTTCGTTATACAAGTAGAAATAAAACTGAAGTACAAAATAAGTCAACAAAGTCATAACATTGTTGAAGTTACGATATTATGTACAATAGTTTCATCTTCATTTGTATAACACAATGTTATACTCTAGCTGGCACAGCACTGAAATAAAAGATGCCAGTTTAAGAATTTACCTTAATTATCAGTTATGTATTTATTACATGTTCACAACTTTGTATCCAATGAATTTTTCCTCTGGGCAAACTTTTGTAATTGTATTTTGTTTTTGTTTTCAAATGTTACACATATTAAATATTAATTACAAGGCAGTGTATCTTCGAGGGGATAAGTGATGTTTGTGGCAACTTGGGGATGTGTGAGGCTCTTAAGAGCTATCTGTGTCTCTGAGGAGGCCGATTGATTCTCCCCTAAGATCTACATGATGCTTCTAGGGGGCTTAAAAGTAGGTAGTTGTGTACAGCTAGTAAGGGCTATGTGATGACACTAAAGGCTGTCTGTCACTGCTAGGGACAGTGATGCTGCCAAGGGCTGGGTGCCGAGGCTTGTCTGAGCCCCCTACTATAGAGATAGGCGAGACACGTCGACCAAGGTACACTGGTAGCCTTCCATGGTCCAGGTTGGGTTGCCTTTATGGGACCCAGTGTACACAGGTTGCAGTACCATAAGGGCAACCTAACCTAGCAGTAACCTGTTGTCAATCATTACAATAAATATTTGTAGAGTTACTTAATGTGTCGAATAAATGAAAAAATAACACTTCTTTTTCTTTGTTTATAATAATCCTAATAAAAAAGTTGAAAACAAAAGGGTTCCCAAGCAAAAATGATAAGAGCCAATTATTATACTTCCCGAAAAGTAGAAAATCTACGTCACCGAAAAGTAGATACTTACGATTTTTTGAGAATTAGAAAAATCGTAAGTTATTTTTTTTTTCTTAAGTATCTACTATTAAGTTATTTTTACTCTTAAGTTCGAACTTATGACAATTAAAAAGATCGTAAATTCGGATTCTCAAAAAATCGTAAGTACAGTATCTATTTTTCAGGAAGTAGATTATATACTTTTCGGAAAGGTAGATTATCGAGTTTTTGGGAAATATTTCCTAATTTTGCTAAGTAGATTATCATAGAAAACGGGAAATTTGTATCACAGAAAATGGGAAATATCTACTTTCCGGGAAAGTTGGTTATCTACTTTCCCGAAAAGTAGATAATCTTATCTACTTTTCGGGAAAGTAGATTATCGTCTTTTTGGGGAAGTAGATCATCGACTTTTGGGGAAATATTTCCTAATTTTGCGAAGTAGATTATCATAGAAAACGGGAAATTTGTATCACAGAAAATGGGAAATATCTACTTTCCGGGAAAGTTGGTTATCTACTTTCCCGAAAAGTAGATAATCTTATCTACTTTTCGGGAAAGTAGATTATCGTCTTTTTGGGGAGGTAGATCATCGACTTTTGGGGAAATATTTCCTAATTTTGCGAAGTAGATTATCATAGAAAACGGGAAATTTGTATCACAGAAAATGGGAAATATCTACTTTCCGGGAAAGTTGGTTATCTACTTTCCCGAAAAGTAGATAATCTTATCTACTTTTCGGGAAAGTAGATTATCGTCTTTTTGGGAAGTAGATCATCGACTTTGGGGAAATATTTCCTAATTTTGGTAAGTAGATTATCATAGAAAACGGGAAATTTGTATCACAGAAAATGGGAAATATCTACTTTCCGGGAAAGTTGGTTATCTACTTTCCCGAAAAGTAGATAATCTTATCTACTTTTCGGGAAAGTAGATTATCGTCTTTTTGGGGAGGTAGATCATCGACTTTTGGGGAAATATTTCCTAATTTTGCTAAGTAGATTATCATAGAAAACGGGAAATTTGTATCACAGAAAATGGGAAATATCTACTTTCCGGGAAAGTTGGTTATCTACTTTCCCGAAAAGTAGATAATCTTATCTACTTTTCGGGAAAGTAGATTATCGTCTTTTTGGGGAAGTAGATCATCGACTTTTGGGGAAATATTTCCTAATTTTGCGAAGTAGATTATCATAGAAAACGGGAAATTTGTATCACAGAAAATGGGAAATATCTACTTTCCGGGAAAGTTGGTTATCTACTTTCCCGAAAAGTAGATAATCTTATCTACTTTTCGGGAAAGTAGATTATCGTCTTTTTGGGCAGGTAGATCATCGACTTTTGGGGAAATATTTCCTAATTTTGCTAAGTAGATTATCATAGAAAACGGGAAATTTGTATCACAGAAAATGGGAAATATCTACTTTCCGGGAAAGTTGGTTATCTACTTTCCCGAAAAGTAGATAATCTTATCTACTTTTCGGGAAAGTAGATTATCGTCTTTTTGGGGAAGTAGATCATCGACTTTTGGGGAAATATTTCCTAATTTTGCTAAGTAGATTATCATAGAAAACGGGAAATTTGTATCACAGAAAATGGGAAATATCTACTTTCCGGGAAAGTTGGTTATCTACTTTCCCGAAAAGTAGATAATCTTATCTACTTTTCGGGAAAGTAGATTATCGTCTTTTTGGGGAAGTAGATCATCGACTTTTGGGGAAATATTTCCTAATTTTGCGAAGTAGATTATCATAGAAAACGGGAAATTTGTATCACAGAAAATGGGAAATATCTACTTTCCGGGAAAGTTGGTTATCTACTTTCCCGAAAAGTAGATAATCTTATCTACTTTTCGGGAAAGTAGATTATCGTCTTTTTGGGCAGGTAGATCATCGACTTTTGGGGAAATATTTCCTAATTTTGGAAAGTAGATTATCATAGAAAACGGGAAATTTGTATCACAGAAAATGGGAAATATCTACTTTCCGGGAAAGTTGGTTATCTACTTTCCCGAAAAGTAGATAATCTTATCTACTTTTCGGGAAAGTAGATTATCGTCATTTTGGGGAAGTAGATCATCGACTTTTGGGGAAATATTTCCAAATTTTGCGAAGTAGATTATCATAGAAAACGGGAAATTTGTATCACAGAAAATGGGAAATATCTACTTTCCGGGAAAGTTGGTTATCTACTTATCATAGAAAACGGGAAATTTTTATCATAGAAAATGGGAAATATCTACTTTCCGGGAAAGTTGGTTATCTACTTTCCCGAAAAGTAGATAATCTTATCTACTTTTCGGGAAAGTAGATTATCGTCTTTTTGGGGAGGTAGATCATCGACTTTTGGGGAAATATTTCCTAATTTTGCGAAGTAGATTATCATAGAAAATGGGAAATTTGTATCACAGAAAATGGGAAATATCTACTTTCCGGGAAAGTTGGTTATGTACTTTCCTGAAAAGTAGATTTTCTACTTTCCGTGAAAGTAGATTCTCTACTTTTCGGGGAAGCAGATTATCGACTTTTTGGGAAAAATTACCTAATTTTGCGAAGTAGATTATCATAGAAAACGGGAAATTTGTATCACAGAAAATGGGAAATATCTACTTTCCGGGAAAGTTGGTTATCTACTTTCCCGAAAAGTAGATAATCTTATCTACTTTTCGGGAAAGTAGATTATCGTCTTTTTGGGGAAGTAGATCATCGACTTTTCGGGAAATATTTCCTAATTTTGCGAAGTAGATTAGCATAGAAAACGGGAAATTTGTGTCACAGAAAATGGGAAATATCTACTTTCCGGGAAAGTTGGTTATGTACTTTCCTGAAAAGTAGATTTTCTACTTTCCGTGAAAGTAGATTCTCTACTTTTCGGGAAAGTAGATAACCAACTTACCCAGAAAGTAGATATTCCCCATTTTCTGTGATGCAAATTTCCCGTTTTCTATGATAATCTACTTCGCAAAATTAGGAAATATTTCCCCAAAAGTCGATTATCTACCTCGCCAAAAAGACGATAATCAACTTTCCCGAAAAGTAGATAAGATTATCTACTTTTCGGGAAAGTAGATAACCAACTTTCCCGGAAAGTAGATATTTCCCATTTTCTGTGATACAAATTTCCCGTTTTCTATGATAATCTACTTCGCAAAATTAGGAAATACTTCCCAAAAGTCGATGATCTACTTCCCCAAAATGTCGATAATCTACTTTCCCGAAAAGTAGATAAGATTATCTACTTTTCAGGAAAGTAGATAACCAACTTTCCCGGAAAGTAGATATTTCCCATTTTCTGTGATACAAATTTCCCGTTTTCTATGATAATCTACTTCGCAAAATTAGGAAATATTTCCCCAAAAGTCGATGATCTACTTCCCCAAAAAGTGAATAATCTACTTTCCCGAAAAGTAGATAAGATTATCTACTTTTCAGGAAAGTAGATAACCAACTTTCCCGGAAAGTAGATATTTCCCATTTTCTGTGATACAAATTTCCCGTTTTCTATGATAATCTACTTCGTAAAATTAGGAAATATTTCCCCAAAAGTCGATGATCTACTTCCCCAAAAAGTCGATAATCTACTTTCCCGAAAAGTAGATAAGATTATCTACTTTTCAGGAAAGTAGATAACCAACTTTCCCGGAAAGTAGATATTTCCCATTTTCTGTGATACAAATTTCCCGTTTTCTATGATAATCTACTTCGCAAAATTTGGAAATATTTCCCCAAAAGTCGATGATCTACTTCCCCGAAAAGTCGATAATCTACTTTCCCGAAAAGTAGATAAGATTATCTACTTTTCGGGAAAGTAGATAACCAACTTTCCCGGAAAGTAGATATTTCCCATTTTCTGTGATACAAATTTCCCGTTTTCTATGATAATCTACTTCGCAAAATTAGGAAATATTTCCCCAAAAGTCGATGATCTACTTCCCCCAAAAGTCGATAATCTACTTTCCCGAAAAGTAGATAAGATTATCTACTTTTCGGGAAAGTAGATAACCAACTTTCCCGGAAAGTAGATATTTCCCATTTTCTGTGATACAAATTTCCCGTTTTCTATGATAATCTACTTCGCAAAATTAGGAAATATTTCCCCAAAAGTCGATGATCTACTTCCCCAAAAAGTCGATAATCTACTTTCCCGAAAAGTAGATAAGATTATCTACTTTTCGGGAAAGTAGATAACCAACTTTCCCGGAAAGTAGATATTTCCCATTTTCTGTGATACAAATTTCCCGTTTTCTATGATAATCTACTTCGCAAAATTAGGAAATATTTCCCCAAAAGTCGATGATCTACTTCCCCAAAAAGTCGATAATCTACTTTCCCGAAAAGTAGATAAGATTATCTACTTTTCGGGAAAGTAGATAACCAACTTTCCCGGAAAGTAGATATTTCCCATTTTCTGTGATACAAATTTCCCGTTTTCTATGATAATCTACTTCGCAAAATTAGGAAATATTTCCCCAAAAGTCGATGATCTACTTCCCCAAAAGTCGATAATCTACTTTCCCGAAAAGTAGATAAGATTATCTACTTTTCGGGAAAGTAGATAACCAACTTTCCCGGAAAGTAGATATTTCCCATTTTCTGTGATACAAATTTCCCGTTTTCTATGATAATCTACTTCGCAAAATTAGGAAATATTTCCCCAAAAGTCGATGATCTACTTCCCCAAAAAGTCGATAATCTACTTTCCCGAAAAGTAGATAAGATTATCTACTTTTCGGGAAAGTAGATAACCAACTTTCCCGGAAAGTAGATATTTCCCATTTTCTGTGATACAAATTTCCCGTTTTCTATGATAATCTACTTCGCAAAATTAGGAAATATTTCCCCAAAAGTCGATGATCTACTTCCCCAAAAAGTCGATAATCTACTTTCCCGAAAAGTAGATAAGATTATCTACTTTTCAGGAAAGTAGATAACCAACTTTCCCGGAAAGTAGATATTTCCCATTTTCTGTGATACAAATTTCCCGTTTTCTATGATAATCTACTTCGCAAAATTAGGAAATATTTCCCCAAAAGTCGATGATCTACTTCCCCAAAAAGTCGATAATCTACTTTCCCGAAAAGTAGATAAGATTATCTACTTTTCGGAAAGTAGATAACCAACTTTCCCGGAAAGTAGATATTTCCCATTTTCTGTGATACAAATTTCCCGTTTTCTATGATAATCTACTTCGCAAAATTAGGAAATATTTCCCCAAAAGTCGATGATCTACTTCCCCAAAAAGTCGATAATCTACTTTCCCGAAAAGTAGATAAGATTATCTACTTTTCGGGAAAGTAGATAACCAACTTTCCCGGAAAGTAGATATTTCCCATTTTCTGTGATACAAATTTCCCGTTTTCTATGATAATCTACTTCGCAAAATTAGGAAATATTTCCCCAAAAGTCGATGATCTACTTCCCCCAAAAGTCGATAATCTACTTTCCCGAAAAGTAGATAAGATTATCTACTTTTCAGGAAAGTAGATAACCAACTTTCCCGGAAAGTAGATATTTCCCATTTTCTGTGATACAAATTTCCCGTTTTCTATGATAATCTACTTCGCAAAATTAGGAAATATTTCCCCAAAAGTCGATGATCTACTTCCCCCAAAAGTCGATAATCTACTTTCCCGAAAAGTAGATAAGATTATCTACTTTTCGGGAAAGTAGATAACCAACTTTCCCGGAAAGTAGATATTTCCCATTTTCTGTGATACAAATTTCCCGTTTTCTATGATAATCTACTTCGCAAAATTAGGAAATATTTCCCCAAAAGTCGATGATCTACTTCCCCCAAAAGTAGATACTTACGATCTTTGGAGAATCCGAACTTACGGTCTCTTTAATTGTCATAAGTTCGAACTTAAGAGTGAAAATAACTTAAAGTAGATACTTAAGAAAAAAAATAACTTACGATTTTTCTAATTCTCAAAAAATCGTAAGTACCTACTTTTCGGTGACGTAGATTTTCTACTTTTCGGGAAGTATAATAATTGGCTCTTATCATTTTTGCTTTGGAACCCTTTTGTTTTCAACTTTTTTATTAGGATTATTATAAACAAAGAAAAAGAAGTATTATTTTTTCATTTATTCGACACATTAAGTAACTCTACAAATATTTATTGTAATGATTGACAACAGGTTACTGCTAGGTTAGGTTGCCCTTATGGTACTGCAACCTGTGTACACTGGGTCCCATAAAGGCAACCCAACCTGGACCATGGAAGGCTACCAGTGTACCTTGGTCGACGTGTCTCGCCTATCTCTATAGTAGGGGGCTCAGACAAGCCTCGGCACCCAGCCCTTGGCAGCATCATTGTCCCTAGCAGTGACAGACAGCCTTTAGTGTCATCACATAGCCCTTACTAGCTGTACACAACTACCTACTTTTAAGCCCCCTAGAAGCATCATGTAGATCTTAGGGGAGAATCAATCAGCCTCCTCAGAGACACAGATAGCTCTTAAGAGCCTCACACATCCCCAAGTTGCCACAAACATCACTTATCCCCTCGAAGATACACTGCCTTGTAATTAATATTTAATATGTGTAACATTTGAAAAGCAAAAACAAAATACAATTACAAAAGTTTGCCCAGAGGAAAAATTCATTGGATACAAAGTTGTGAACATGTAATAAATACATAACTGATAATTAAGGTAAATTCTTAAACTGGCATCTTTTATTTCAGTGCTGTGCCAGCTAGAGTATAACATTGTGTTATACAAATGAAGATGAAACTATTGTACATAATATCGTAACTTCAACAATGTTATGACTTTGTTGACTTATTTTGTACTTCAGTTTTATTTCTACTTGTATAACGAACTATTTTCCTCTTGCTGGCACAGGATTTTTGGCCAAAAATAGTTTTTCTCTCAGAACTAATATTTAATGTGCCTAACTATTTAAGTACATCCAGAATAATACACAAGCACCAAGAAATGACCTCGAAAACCCATAAGTGGCGAGTAATTAGCATTGCAAAAGTAATTAACATATTCTAAAAATCATTTGAACATTTTCTAAAAGCCATTTGAACAAGTTATAATCAAGATATCAAATTTTGGTTAACAGATCCTTAAGCAGCACATTCAGGAGTACCTATACTGAAATTTTGAACAAAATCCATTTTTTGGCCGAAAATGACAAAAATTGTAAAGGATTTTTGGCCAAAAATACTTTTTCTCTCTGAACTAAAATTTAATGTGCCTAACTATTTAAGTACATCCAGAATAATACACAAGCACCAAGAAATGACCTCGAAAACCCATAAGTGGCGAGTAATTAGCATTGCAAAAGTAATTAACATATTCTGAAAATCATTGAACATTCCTAAAAGCCATTTGAACAAGTTATAATCAAGATATCAAATTTTGGTTAACAGATCCTTAAGCAGCACATTCAGGAGAACCTATACTGAAATTTTGAACAAAATCCATTTTTTGGCCGAAAATGACAAAAAGGATTTTTGGCCAAAAATACTTTTTCTCTCTGAACTAAAATTTAATGTGCCTAACTATTTAAGTACGTCCAGAATAATACACAAGCACCAAGAAATAACCTCGAAAACCCATAAGTGGCGAGTAATTAGCATTGCAAAAGTAATTAACATATTCTGAAAATCATTTGAACATTTTCTAAAAGCCATTTGAACAAGTTATAATCAAGATATCAAATTTTGGTTAACAGATCCTTAAGCAGCACATTCAGGAGTACCTATACTGAAATTTTGAACAAAATCCATTTTTTGGCCGAAAATGACAAAAATTGTAAGTCTAAGCCTTAAAGGATTTTTGGCCAAAAATACTTTTTCTCTCTGAACTAAAATTTAATGTGCCTAACTATTTAAGTACATCCAGAATAATACACAAGCACCAAGAAATGACCTCGAAAACCCATAAGTGGCGAGTAATTAGCATTGCAAAAGTAATTAAAATATTCTAAAAATCATTTGAACATTTTCTAAAAGCCATTTGAACAAGTTATAATCAAGATATCAAATTTTGGTTAACAGATCCTTAAGCAGCACATTCAGGAGTACCTATACTGAAATTTTGAACAAAATCCATTTTTTGGCCGAAATGACAAAAATTGTAAGCCTAAAGCCTTAAAGGATTTTTGGCCAAAAATACTTTTTCTCTCTGAACTAAAATTTAATGTGCCTAACTATTTAAGTACATCCAGAATAATACACAAGCACCAAGAAATGACCTCGAAAACCCATAAGTGGCGAGTAATTTGCATTGCAAAAGTAATTAAAATATTCTGAAAATCATTTGAACATTTTCTAAAAGCCATTTGAACAAGTTATAATCAAGATATCAAATTTTGGTTAACAGATCCTTAAGCAGCCCATTCAGGAGTACCTATACTGAGATTTTGAACAAAATATATTTTTCGGCCAAAAATCCAGTAAGGCAAAAAGATTTACAATTTATGTCATTTTCGGCCAAAAAATAGATTTTGTTCAATATATCAATGTAGGTACTCCTGAACATGCTGATTAAGGATCTGTTAACCAAAATTTGATATCTGCATTATTGCTTATTCAAATGACTTCCAAATTAATTACAATTTTCTAAAAGCCGTGGGTGATGATAGACTTTCGGGGTGTGAACCTCGTGAGAGGTCGTGAGATCGTGAGGTCATAACACATCAGGGAATTCTGGCTTGAAGTGAGAATTGTCGAGTGTCCTTCATAGTTTGAGGTAATGTGTAGGAGTTGATGAGGTGATTGTGATGATGATGGTGGTGGTGGTGGTGATGATGATGATGATGATGATGATGATCATGATGATGATGATGATGAAGGTATAGAGCTGAGAAAAGTGTGTGTGTGTGTGTGTGTGTGTGTGTGTGTGTGTGTGTGTTTCATGTATACATATATCTATGTGTTTATATACGAGTGTGCGTACACATAAACAAGAGATAATGGCGGAATAACTGGAGAGGGAGACAATGGTGGAGCGCTACACAAAAGGCTCGACCAGAACCTAGTGGAGCACCAGAAGTGAGAGGGAGGAGGAGAGGGATAGTGAGAAGGAAAAGGGAAAGTGTGAGCAAAGAGAAGAGGGAGAGTAGGAGGGAGAGGAGAGAGGGTGTAAGAAAAGAGAAGGGGGAAGAGGAGAGGGAGGGAGTATGTGAAAGGGAATAGGAGAGGGGAAGTGTGAACAAGGAGGAAAGTGACGGTGAGAGGGGGAAGAAGAGTGAGAGGGGGGAAGAGAGGGTTAGGGAGGAGGAGGAGAAGAGAGAGTGAGAAACAGAGAAAGCAAGAGTGCAGAAAAGACAGACAGACAGACAGACAGACAGACAAACAGACAGAAGTATACCTACCCTGCAACACCAACACCTTCCATCCTTACCCCAACACCCAGACAAGCAAACAAACAAACACACAAACATCAACAAACACTTATATCGAAACATCCACATCTGCAACGGTGCATTAGATCTTAACACGACATATATTGGATCTTAGAGTGACGTAAATTGAATAAAAAGTGACGAATATCGACTCTTAAGTTGACGTAAATCGAATCTTAGAATGACGTGATAATCTGATCTAAGAAACGGACTCTCTCTCTGTCTCTGTCTCTCTGTCTGTCTCTCTCTCTCTCTCTCTGTCTCTGTCTCTCTCTCTGTCTGTTTGTCTCTCTCTCTCTCCACAGCGGAAGATTAATGCCCTTCAATTTACCTTTTGGTGATAGTGGTCATATCATGAGATCGATGCTGCATCCCTGAATATTAATGAAGTGGAATATTGAAAGGCTGAAAGTGGCTTCGCTATCTGGCCGGCGTCTCTCACAGTCGCTCTTAATTAACTTTATTGTACCAGGTAGAAAAACAACACGTGTAGATATTGTAAGGGGCACAGGTAAAGATATAGTAAGAGCTGTTCTGTTGCAAGTATAGTATAGTAATTGACATAGGTGTAGTACAGTAATTAATACAGATATAGAAAGTAATACAGGTGAATATATTAATAACAGGTACAAATGCTGGTGAAGGTAACCATCTCCCCCTCCACATGTAAACAAATCAAGTCGAGGCTCTGCTTTCTACTCATTTACTCACACCGTTTCCTCCTAACTGTCTTATCTCTCTCCTACCTGTGTCGTTCGTGGCTTGTGTGTGGTGTGTGTATGTGTGTGTGTCTAAGAAAAGGAGAAGGAGAAGAATAAAAGAAAGAGAGAGAGAGAGAGAGATAATCATTAACAATAACAAGAGGGACAGCCAGCAGAGCAGCAGAAAAGGGGTTTGTAAGACATTGTCCTCTTGCTGTCACGAGATTTTTCCTCACCGTGAGTAAAATCGTGGAAATACGGGAGGATGTTACTAAGAGCATATGGTGGTGGCGGGTGGAAGCGTCACTTTAAAGTATGGAGAGAAATACACACCCTGACAGCCAACCAGCCAGCCAGTCAGACCTAGTGGTAGTGCTGCTGTTGTTGTGGTAGTGTGTTCCTTTCGCAGAGAGATGGCAGCAGCACAGGTGTATAAATATCCTTAAAATTCTCATCTATTCGCGTTAATTCGGATATATTCTTTCTTGTACGCGTTTTGTGTGATGCATGTATACTCCTAGGCGTTCTGTGTAATAAGTTGTATATCCGTTCACTATGTCCTTAACTTAACGCGTTCAGTGTAATAAAGTCTCACCTTGGCGCGTTCACTGGCACATCGCACAAGTCTTCGCGCTCAGTTAGATATGCACTTTGCAAGGCCAGGCATTCCTCCCCCCCACTCTTTGCCACCTTCCCCCCTACCTACTCCTCCCCTTGCCCCCACTCCTCCTCCCTCTCTCTCCAACTAACCTACATCTCTCACGGTAAACTTCCTGTTCTTTCAGTAACACACGACTCCATATACTACACTGTGGGATTCTTCCTTCTTCTCCTCCTCTCACTTCTTCCTCCTCTACTTTCTCTTTCTCCTCCTCTTCCTCCCTTCTCCCTTCTCCTCCTCCTCCACCTATTCCTCTTCACACCGGATAAAACACACTCACTGGACGTAAATTCCATTGGACTAAAATTCTATTGGAAATACCCCACTGTACAAGAGGCGTGGACTGTACATAGGATCCCTCTTAAACATCCTACACATCAATACAAGGACATAGCTGCGTCTCTATAGGATAAACAACAGACCAATAGGATACATCACGCATCTCCATACCAGAATCCTATAATCCATATCCTACAGGATAAATGAAGGATACGTGTGGCCATCCTATTCCTCTACACCCCCCCCCCCCCCACCCCCTCCTCTCTCTCTCTCTCTCTCCACTCACCCTGGGAAAAAACACAAAAACTAAAACTAAAAACAAAGGAGTTGAAAAAAAAAATTATATATATATATATATATATATATATATATATATATATATATATATATATATATATATATATATATATATATATATATATATATATATATACCCCTGAACGCCCATTTTTACAGCCGGTGGACATGTTATAACGGGAGACAGCGGGTGACAGGTTCTCTTGGGTGGATAGTGACAAAAATGAACCCAACTTGAAGCTTAATTGATCCGTGTAACTGGAAACTGACTAGTGGAGTGGAGGGGGAGGGGAGGAGAGGGGGGAGGAGGGGGAGTAGAGGGGAGTGATATGTGCAGGTTAATGGTGTTTATTTTGGTGTCAGGACAAATAGGAGGTTCAAGTGAGTAGTGTAGGCTATCTATCAGTGCACACACACACACACACACACACACACACACATATATATATATATATATTCAGGTCACTACTCATTCATAAATCTTACCTCTGTGGTGATGACCATTCCTCTCTCACATTCCATTCCTTTACCTAACTCCCTCACTCCTACCACCTCCCTTCCTCACTCTTTCCCTCTCTCCCTTCTTTCCTCTATCTACCTCCTGTCACTACACTCCCCATCCCTCTCCCTTCCGTTACTTCCGTCCCTTCTACCACCACACTCCCTCTGGCCTGTCACCTTTCTCTCTCCCTTCTGTCAACTTTCACCCCCCCCCACCCCCCACTTTCCCTCCCGTACACCATAACATAACTCGTATAAGATATAAGATCGTTTGGTCATCAGTCACGGCGTGTGTGTGTGTCTGTGTCTTTCCCTTCAACCTGACCTTGTGTTATGTATACAAGAAGGTCTCTCTCTCTCTCTCTCTCTCTCTCTCTCTCTCTCTCTCTCTCTCTCTCTAAACTACCCATGTACCTGTACTTCATCTCGTATTAACTCACCAAGGTGTGGTACAGTGTCGACCAGGATGACGTCACGGCGTACCATACAGGGTGTCCCACAAGTTGATGTCGCTGTACCTGTATCTGAACCTAAGACAACAGAATGAAAACTAAGTATATGTTGATTGCCAGACTACAGCCCCGTGGAGGGGTGGAGGGAGGGAGGGAAGGAAGGAGGGAGGGAAGGAGGGAGGGAGAAAGAGAGAGGAGGGAGGGATACAGGCAGGGAAGGACGGAAACAGGGCAGGCAGAGGGAGAAGGAAAAATAGGGAGGGAAAGGAAAAGAGAGAGGGAGAGCAGGACAAAAGGGTCGTGTGTTATTTTTGTGGTCGGAGGACACAGCTGATGGGGGAGGGGAGAAGGAAGAAAGACAAGAGCAAGAGGAGAGAAAGAAGAAGAACAAGACCAGGGGAGTAGGAATAGGAAGATGGACAAGAGCAAGAAAAAGAAGAAAAGGAAGAGGAGAAGAATATGAGGAAGAAGGAAAAAGAGGAAGAAAAACGAGAAAAAAGAAGAAAAACGAAGAAAAACGAAAAGCAAAAGAACGCAGGAGAAGAAAAACGGAATAAAAAGAGGAAGAAGAAGAAGAAAAGATGAAGAAAAGAGGAATAAGAAGAAAAAGAGGAATAAAGAAGAAGAAAAAAGGTGAAGAAAGAAGACGTTTGACTCAGGACCAACTCACACAAACGCCTAACTTTCTCACTTTTTTCCTTGTTCCTCTCGTAAAAATAACGACATATGTCAGAAATTGCATTTTTGGGGGGTGAAGGGTGAGGGGGTGGCGGGGAGGGGGTGGGGGATTGGGTGAGGGGGTGGGGGTGAGGGGGTGGGGTGAGGGGGTGGGGGTGGGGGTGAGGGGGTGGGGGTGAGGGGGTGGGGGGTGTGAGTGTTGGGAAGCTGCCAGATTAATTCTTTGTTTAGTTTGAGTGAAGGTTAGGTCAGGTTATGTTTAAATGAGGTTAGGTTGGGGTGTGTTTCGGTTGGTTGGGTTAGGTTAGGTTGTGGTTAGGTTAGGTTGTAGTTAGGTTAGGTCATAGTGATGACTTATTAAACTCTTGAGTATGATGACTAAGTTTTTTCGCCTGATAACTTAGCCCCCCTAGAGTATTTAACGTATTAACTTGAGTACAATAATATGGCACTCAAAAATCCTCCTCCTCCAATAATAAACAGCTAACACAATAACACCAATGTACAGTACTTAGCATGTGACGTCAGCAATAAATTGAGTATGTCAACTACGACTCAATAACAATTACGCGCCTGAATACCTGGGATAATTAATTCACTTTAATTGGACCCACCTGGGACTGCCCGCCATATATCAGGGGAGAGATTAAAATACATAAAAAACACACCTGTAATAATATTCACACATGTTGAACAGGTGTGTATTGTGCAGATAAGATCAAACGTTTTGCCCCGGGAAACGTTTATTGTCGGGGCTTATTACTTGTTGTTATCTGTATACAAACGTTGCCTTTAGATGCCGACACGAAGGCCTGTTTGTTTACATTCTCAGGTCCGTCATTTTGAAAGGATCGTGAGGTATTTATTTTATGATTTAATATCTTCAGTTCTCTCTCTCTCTCTCTCTCTCTCTCTAACGGAGGAGAAGGGAGAGATACGAAAACTTTCCTCCTCCTCCTTCATCTCGGTTCAGCGCCTCGACCCTCGCTCTTATTTTAGTGAGTGGGACTGACATACGCATCCTTCACACTGGGACTAACTAACTCAACAGCACGGTATAGTAGTTAGTAGTAGTTGTAGTAGTAGGCAATGGAGGTTTTTGGCGGAAGTGAGGTCAAAATAACTAAGGACGGCCAAAGACATCTAGGCACAGTAATTGGCACTGCGGACTTCAAGACCGAGTACGTAGCGGGAAAGGTGAATGAGTGGGTTAGTGAAATCCAAGCTCTGTCAGAGATTGCTAACACAGAGCCACATGCGGCCTTTGCTGCATTCATCCATGGAGTCAAGCATCGTTGGAACTACCTGATGCGTACTATCCCTGATATCGGACCCCTCCTCCACCCTCTGGAAGAAGTTATCAGTGTCATTTTCATTCATAAATTAGTGAAATACCCTGACTTAACCCCAGCAGAAAGAGCACTTCTTGCACTTCCATCAAGACTGGGAGGGATGGGACTAACAAATCCAGAGGAGATTGCTGCCACTGAACATCAAAATTCACTTAAGCTCACGGCAGCCCTCACGGACCACATAATAGCCCAGAATGCAACAGGGGAAGTGGATACCAGTGAAGTAAATAAGATTCGTAGGTCCATTACAACAGATCGACAGCACTGCCAAAACGATAAGTTGCAGCAACTGTTGCTGCAGGTACCAGAAAATTTGAAAAAAAAAGTAGCTATAGCGCAGGAGGTAGGCGCCTCGAACTGGTTAACTACGTTACCGATAAGGGCAAATTGTTTCAGTCTTAATAAACAAGAATTTACAGATGCCATTGCTCTAAGGTACGGTCGGCCAGTAGAAGGTTTGCCCTCCCAATGTGTGTGTGGCTCTTCCTATGATGGCGATCACGCCATGGTGTGCAAGAAGGGGGGGCTTCATATGCATGAGGCATGACGAGGTAAGGGACCTCACAGCAAATATGTTGAAGGAAATCTGCCAGGTTGTCATGGTAGAACCGACCTTCCTTCCTTTGGATGGTGAGATCTTCCAACACAGGACTTCAAACACATCTAACGAAGCCCGTGTGGACGTCACTGCTCGAGGATTCTGGACGCAGGGACAGCGAGCTTTCTTCGACATCAGGATTTTTGATCCCATGGCCGCATGTCACCGTAACCTAGCTCTCGATGCTGCACATAGGAGGAACGAGAACGACAAGAGAAGGGCATATGGGGAGAGATTTCAAAACGTTGATCAAGGCAGCTTCACTCCTCTAGTGTTCACAACCTCTGGTGGGATGGGACCAAGTGCAAGATGTTTCTATGCCAGACTTGCGGAGGTGATCTCCAAACAGAAGCAGCAGCCCAGAAGTTATGTTACAGCCTGGATGAGATGTCGACTGTCTTTCTCTCTCCTTCGGTCGGCTTTGCTCTGCCTCAGGGGAACGAGAGCTTCTGCCCCAACTCCGACAACTGCTGCAGATATTGACTACGAGGCTACTGTCACTGAATGCCGCATAGATCTGCGGCTCAACTAATTTAACAGATAGGATAGCTACTTATGTATTAGGATATTTAATATTAAGGTAATTAAATGGTGGCGAAGGTGTGGCTATTGGGGGAGGCTGGAGGCCACGTATTCAAAAAAAAAAAAAAAAAATAGTAGTAGTAGTGGTAGTAGTAGTAGTTGTGTTATAGTGGTTGTTGTTTGTGCCTGCTGATGTTATTAATTTATTATTATTATTATTAGAGCCGTGTTTGGTGCAGTACTACCAACAGTACAGTGCTACCAACAGTACAGTGCCACCAACAGTAAAGTATTATCAACAGTACAGTGCCACCAACAGTACAGTGCCACCAACAGTACAGTAGTGCCACCACCACCACAGTACCACCAACAGTACAGTACCACCAACAGTACAGTAGTGCCACCAACAGTACAGTACCAAACACAGTGCCATGAACCATAACAGTATAGCGCCATTAAAAAGTGCCCCAACAATGCCATCACCAGGACAGTCAAAAAATAATTTACCAGACAGATCCATCCCACACACGTACATAAAAAAACACACACGTAAAAAGCACAATCATCCCACACACGAACATAAAACGCACACACGTATAAAAAAACACATATTCTGAGCTTTTTTTTTCCACGGGCTCTGACAGCAGCGGACAAAATACCTTTATAACAAGATACAACTGGGACCTTTTTTATTTTCTCCTATTATAATCATTAATTTTAATTGGCTTTAGCTGGGTAGAGTGAGTCAGTCAGTCTCTCTCTCTCTCCGTTATTTAATTAAACCTTTTTTTTTTCTATTTCTCTTCCTCTCCCTTCCTCCTTATTTTTCCCTTCCTTCCTCCCTCTCTCCTTCCTTTCCCTTTACCTCCCCCCTCTTCCTCTCCTCCTCTTACTTCCCTCCCTCACAATCTCTTCACGCCCACCTAATCTTGAGAACCCTGGCGTAATTTTCATGCAAGGAAATGAGAGAGAGAGAGAGAGAGAGAGAGAGAGAGAGAGAGAGAGAGAGAGAGAGAGAGAGAGAGAGAGAGAGTTGTTCCTGAAACCTTGACACTCTGGCATTCCAACTGGTAGGGCCTCCAACACCATCATTACACCTTCCTCCTCCTCCTCCTCCTCCTCCTTCCGCCACTCTCATCAAGAACGTGAAATTTATCTCCCAAGAAAGAAAGTTCCCTCGACTATTCTGCCTGATTGTCTCTCTCTCTCTCTCTCTCTCTCTCTCTCTCTCTCTCTCTCTCTCTTTCTCTTTTTCGCTTTATCTATGAAGGAGGGTGACAGGGTGAGGGAGAGTGACAGGAAGTGAGGGAGAGAGGTGAAGAAGAGTGACGGATTATACAGATGGTATGAGGAGAGGGGAATGGAGGAGAAGGGGAAGGGGAAGGGAGGAGGAAGGGGAAGAAAGGGGGTGAAGGGAGGAAGAAGGAAGATGTACTTAGGGATGGGTATGGACGGGAAGAGGAAGAGGGGAAGAGAGGAAGGTACCGAGGGGATGGGGTACGAGCGGAAGGAGGAGGAAGAGGGAAAGAAGAAGAGGATGTACTAAAGGAGGAGGAGGAGGAGGAGGAGGAGGAGGAGGAGGTACTGAGGGAGGAGGAGGAGGAGGAGGAGGAGGAGGAGGATGTACTCAAGGATGGGTACAGTAGGAAGGAGGAAGAGGAGGAGGAGGAGCAGGAGGAAGAGGAGGAGGAGGAGCAGGAGGAAGAGGAGGAGGTACTGAGGGATGAGATGAGTTCGAGGAAGAGCCACTGGTTGACTTCTCTGGTAATCTGGAACTCAATATATTTCCCCAAATCCTGGAAGCTGGAATATTCCTCCTTAAACTGGAATGGTGATCTTTAAACTGGAATGTCTCTTTTAACTGGAATGTTACTCAATAACCCGGAATCCCTCTTTAAACCGGAACGCCACACCAATCTGCAATGAACGACCTGAACTTAATTTGGAATAGTGTCTGGAACTTGGGATGGTGTTGGAAACTGGAATGGAGCCTGAAAACTGGAATGGGGCTGGAAACTGGTATGATACCTAGAACCTGGAATGGTACTGGAACTTGGAATGATGCCTAGAAAACTGGAATGGTGCTGGGACCTGGAATGTTGCCTGAAACTGGAATGGTACTAGAAACTGGTATGATTCCTTGAAACTGGAGTGATAACTTGAAACTGGAATAGTGGTTAGAACCTGGAATGTTGACTGAAACTGGAATGGTGCTGGGAACTGGAATAGTGCCTGGAAAGTTGTGGTGGCGACTTGGAATACAGATTGTCGTTTCTAAATCACGTCCCAGAGATGTGTTGCGTAAGTGTGTCCAGTCGAGTCAGGGAACAGGAGCGCTCTCTCTCTCTCTCTCTCTCTCTCTCTCTCTGTTGATGTGTCAGACAGCGAGACAAAAAATAACACAGAGAGAGAGAGAGGGAGAGAGGTGGACAGACAGACAGAGAGGTAGACAGCCAGAGAGACAGATAGGCCTCGACAGCAGCACCTTCCTGGACGTCTCAAATCCTGTTGATGTTCACTGTTGACTTTTATCACCAGTAAAGTTTTCCCAGTGAGGTCCTGACCCGCTCCGCTGCCACCAGAGAGAGAGAGAGAGAGAGAGAGAGAGAGAGAGAGAGAGAGAGAGAGAGAGAGAGGTATAAAGAAAAAGTAAGAGAGAAGGAGACAGAGAGAAATAGAGATAGAGATCGACAAGGGGAGATAACGAGATATGAAAAGACAGACATAGCGAGAAATTTAAACAGAAAGAGATAGACCAAAAACAGGTACTAACGAGAGACAGAGACATTTAAAGAGAAAGAGAAAGAGTGAGAGCTATCAAGAGATTTAAAAAGAGAGAGAGAGAGATATAGATAGACAGCGAGAGATACTAACGAGAGAGCCAACGAGAGATTTAGACAGAGAGACGTGGAACTCTTCAAGCGACCACTTACCTCGCTGAATATTCAAAGTTTAGTTATGTTATTCTCAAAGTTACAAAGGAAGAAACACACCCGTCCCACACACCTCCCCCTCGAAGCAGAGAGACAGAGAGACAAAAGGGATTGGAGAGAGAGAAAGAGAGATTATAAACACCAAACAAAATTCACCCAACCTTCAAGTGATTATCCTCCTTCACCAGGTAGTTCCGAGTAGAAGGTCGTCCCCTATCCTCCCCTCCCGTCCCCTCCCCTCCCCTCATCCAAGTCTTAAAGGATTCCCTCTATATTACGCCCCCCCCACCTCCCTCCTCCACTTCCCTCCCATCCCCCACTCCTCTCCCATCACCTCCCTCCCTCCCTCTCATCCCCACCCCCTCTGATCTTCCACACCTTCCCATCCCTCCCTCCCCTTCCCCCTTCCCCCTCCTGCCACACTTCACACAACAATACCCTTCGCAGCCAGACCCTTGTTGTGTAGTGGTGTGGGAGGTCTGGCCATGAACTACAGCAGGAAAGCAGGAGAAGACCATGAACCACAACAGAAGGGCCATGAACCGCAACGGAAGGCCATGATCCGCAACGGAAGGCCATGAGCCACAACAGAAGGCCATGAACCACAACAGAAGGCCATGAACCACAACAGAAGAAGGTCATGAACTACAACAAAAGGCCATAAACCACAACAACAGAAGGCCATGAACCACAACAAAAGGGCCATGAACCACAACAGAAAGCCATGAACCACAACAGAAGGCCATGAACCACAACAGAAGGCCATGAACCACAACAGAAGGCCATGAACCACAACAGAAGAAGGCCATGAACCACAACAGAAAGCCATGAACAACAACAGAAAGCCATGAACCACAACAGAAGGCCATGAACCACAACAGAGAGCAAATACCAGTGAGAATATTGGACGAGGGTATAAGTGTGCTGTCAAGGCCTATTTGTTGACATTTTAGCTTCACGCCGCGCCAGGATTCTAGTTATTTCCCAAGAGGCGATGCTATTTTGTTTGTCTATTTCCCAAAAGGCAATGCTATTTTTTTTGTCTATTTCCTAAGAAGCGATGCTATTTTGTTTTTTTGTTTTGTTTTTGTTATTCTTCATTTTCTTTTGTGTTTATGATCATACATATCGTGTGGGGGTTGTGTGTGTGTGTGTGTGTGTGTGTGTGTGAATGATGATAACACAAGCCATTATCCACTCACACGAACCATAACATAACATTTATGACAAGTACAGAGAGAGATTAAAGATATAGAGATAGAGAGAAGCACCTTTCAGAGTTATACTTAAGGGAGTCTAAGGTCTCAGAGTTCATATCCAAGGTTATCATAGCCCTGGGAGGTGCTGTGAGCCGCCCTGTTAAGAAATGTTTACTTTGGTAATTTCGCTGTACGTGTCTCCTGAGAGCTATACTCTGACGGAGGCGCCTGAAACATTGACCTCCTTTTAATCCAGAGAGCTGACGTCCTTCCCCCTACTCACTCCTCCTATCTAACCATCTATTCCTCCTCCATCCACACCCTCCCTCCTTTCTCCCCCCCCCCTCCTTCTCGCCTTCTATCCATCCTACTATCTATCCCTCTCTTTCCTTCGATCCATTCCTCCCTCCCTTGTTCCTTCTCTTCCTTCCTCCCTCACTCCCTCCTGCCTACACAGCCACCCACAACACAACCACTACACAGCCACCCACAACACAACCACTACACAGCCACCCACAACACAACCACTACACAGCCACCCACAACACAACCACTACACAGCCACCCACAACACAACCACGACACAGCCACCCACAACACAACCACTACACAGCCACCCACAACACAACCACTACACAGCCACCCACAACACAACCACTACACAGCCACCCACAACACAACCACTACACAGCCACCCACAACACAACCACTACACAGCCACCCACAACACAACCACGACACAGCCACCCACAACACAACCACTACACAGCCACCCACAACACAACCACTACACGGCCCCCCACAACACAACCACTACACAGCCACCCACAACACAACCACGACACAGCCACCCACAACACAACCACTACACAGCCACCCACAACACAACCACTACACAGCCACCCACAACACAACCACTACACAGCCACCCACAACACAACCACTACACAGCCACCCACAACACAACCACTACACAGCCCCCCACAACACAACCACTACACAGCCACCCACAACACAACCACTACACAGCCCCCCACGACACAGCCACCCACACAGCCTATCACACCACCGCACACTGCCTCTCTTAGCCACCCACACCGCCGCCCACAGTCACCCACATAGCCACCTGGGAAGACCTAACGATTAACCTTGGACAGTCATACATCATAGAAAGAGGAAATACATCGTTAGGTTAGGGATGAACTGTGAGGGAGGGAGAGGGAGAGGTGGTGAGAGTGAGGAAAAGGTGGTGAGAGTGAGGGAGAGACCGGGAGAGGAGTGAGGGAGAATAAATAAACAAACAAACAAAAACAATAATAAACACCCAAAAAGAATAAATAAATAAATAAACAAATCTCTTTCACTACGGGAACCCAAACACGACAAGAAGATAGAATTCCCCCACAAAAATAAAATTATCTCAAGAAATCAAGACGAAATGATCTGAAATATCGATGAATAATGAAGGAAATAAATAACATAGGAAAGGATATGAAAGGAAGATAAAGGATAATAAAGGAAAGAGAGGAAGGATGTGGCGTGAGAAAGGATAAGAGGAGGAAATCTCGAATATCCTGGAGGTGTTTGCTGAGGGAAGGGGAGAAAGTGTCAACACGGGGGAATTTTTGCACCACCCTGGCTGAAGATGGCACTTGGCTCATCCACTTGTGTCTTGGTTGGCTCTGGCACTTGATGGTAACCTCAGCTTGGGTGTAAGGTGGAGGTGGTGGTAACATTTAATGATGAGCTGAGTTGGGTGCAGGAGTTTGTGAATACTTGTTGATGATCGTTAACTCATCTCTCTCTCTCTCTCTCTCTCTCACCAGAACGGTCACACAAACACAGAGACAACTTGGCGACATGCACCACTGCCACCACCACCACCACCACCACCTTAATGCTCCAAGTTGTGTGGCCTATCTCTTGTCTTCGGTGGGTGAGGGGGACTCCTAGCTGTGGTGGTGTGGTGAGAGGGAACTCCTAGCTGTGGTGGTGTGGTGAGGGGGGACTCCTAGCTGTGGTGGTGTGGTGAGGGGGACTCCTAGCTGTGGTGGTGTGGTGAGGGGGGACTCCTAGCTGTGGTGGTGTGGTGAGGGGGGACTCCTAGCTGTGGTGGTGTGGTGAGGGGGGACTCCTAGCTGTGGTGAGGGGGGACTCCTAGCTGTGGTGGTGTGGTGAGGGGGAACTCCTAGCTGTGGTGATGTGGTGAGGGGGACTCCTAGCTGTGGTGGTGTGGTGAGGGGGACTCCTAGCTGTGGTGGTGTGGTGAGGGGGAACTCCTAGCTGTGGTGGTGTGGTGAGGGGGACTCCTAGCTGTGGTGTTGTGGTGAAAAGAACTCCTAGCTGTGGTGGTGTGGTGAGGGGGAACTCCTAGCTGTGGTGGTGTGGTGAGGGGGACTCCTAGCTGTGGTGGTGTGGTGAGGGGGACTCCTAGCTGTGGTGGTGTGGTGAGGGGGAACTCCTAGCTGTGGTGGTGTGGTGAGGGGGGACTCCTAGCTGTGGTGGTGTGGTGAGGGGGACTCCTAGCTGTGGTGGTGTGGTGAGGGGGAACTCCTAGCTGTGGTGGTGTGGTGAGGGGGGGACTCCAGACGTACAATATCCTATCATCATTAAAGTGACAGACGCACAGACGGACACCTGGGGTAGTGTGTTTACCTAAGAGCTGAACCTTGTCATAAAGGCGGTTAGTTGCTTTAATGATACTGATAAGAGCAGTTTAGTAGATCAGTATGCTGTGTCAGGCTCAGAGAGAGAGAGAGAGAGAGAGAGAGAAGGGGGGTACCTGTAAATTGGCCTTAACTGCGGCGTATATAGAGAGAGAAGGAAAAATAGGAAAATAGTAGAAAAGAAGAATAATAATGTTGGGAGTTTGTGATGGTAGTAAGGAAGACTGCCTCCACTACCACACAACAATATCTACCACTACCACAATCAACCACACGACAGTAACTCGCTATACTACACTACCACTACAATCAACCACACAACAGGAACTCCCTATACTACAGTACCACACAACCACTACCACCACAGTCAACCACTCAGTCACCACTACCACCACAATCAACCACACAATAACCACTACCACCACAATCTACCAAAGAACTACAATACATCTCTATATAAAAAAAAATAATAATAAACTAGAATGAATAACTATGTAAATATCATATGGCCAAAGTGGTTCATATATTGTGTTGTTTTGCAAGTTAATAGCGGGTGTGTTTATTACCTCCCTCTATCACCCACCAGCCAATGAAAGAGCCACGGTAAAACATCACTTCTGTTGAATTGGCGTTTTTGATTGGCCAGCGAAGCACAGTATCCCAATCAACCACTAATTCCCGACTACACATGACACTGAGTTACCACCTGGTGTATTATTTGTGACTATTTACAATTACAGGTCGGTTAAAATAATAAAATTTCGTGAGATCAATGGAATAAAAAAAATATATAGTGAGGGTCTTTGTTCGTTACGGTACCAGTGTTTAAAAGAGTTTCTCCTGTAATTAAGTTTTTCTCTTTGTATTTGTAACCTGTTAAATGAATGTGAGTATTTTTGTTTATTTAAATTTTGAGAGATATGATGGAAAATATGCCCGTGATGACTCTTGGTACTAGTGACGTGTTGGTGGAATATATTACTAAGTCTTGTTTCTCTAGATCAGACACACACACATACATACACACACCTACACCCCTTGACATGACCTCTAAATGCTGGCACACTAAACCATTTTTACGCTCCTATTTCGAATTGTCAATTACGTCACGTTTATTGGAGATAATTCGCCGATTAGACCTTAAAAAAAAACAGCTAACTCTTTTATGAAACGAGGGAGAGGGAGATGGGGAATGTGGAGTGATGGAGGAGATGGAGAAATGGAAGGTAATGGTGGAGATGGAGGAATGGGGAGTGATGGAGTGGAGAAGATAGCGTGTTGATGGAGTTGGCGGAATGACGAGTGACGGAGGAAGATGAGGAATGGGGAATAACGAGTGATGGAGGAAGATGAGGAATGGGTAGTGACGAGAGAAGAACTGAGTGTTTGTTTACTCAACCTAGATAGATAGATAGACAAAGCTACCCGTCACCTGTGCCATCTGCAGGTGAGTTCCCCTTGTTGTGTCGCGAGGTGAAGGAAAAAATGACTAATTGGATCCTATATCATGCTGGGTATATCTCGAAGTCAAGGGTTCGATGTTCATTTTTTTAATAAGCAGGGTGTGACTTGCTGATTGGCTCTCTCTCTCTCTCTCTCTCTCTCTCTTGTTTTGAACTGAAATGAAATGTATATATTATAACTAATATACTTTGTCACACACACACACCAGAATGTTTATTTACTCTCTTGAATTAAGAGGACTAATGCAGTTTCTTCTTGGACTATTTCTTATGCATATTAAGTAGATTCGTTATAGATGCCTCAACTTAAGCCTTATTTAAATGGTAATTACTAATAGTTTTCATAATTTCTTTTCGAAGTGGGAGCTGACTGAAGATGGGAGTGAAGGGGAGGAAGAGGGAGGTGAAGAAGAGGAAGAATGAGGTGGAGAAGAGAAAGAAGAGGAGGGGTGCAGAAGAGGAAGGACAGTAGGGGTGCAGAAGAGGAAGGACAGTAGGGGTGAATGAAGATAGGAACTGAAGATGGAGAAGTGGGGTGACTAATGAAGAGGAGGAAGAGAAGAACTTAAGAGGAGTAAGAGGGAGTGAAGAAGAGAGGGACATAAGGGAAAGAAGAGGAGAGAAATAAGAGACAGAATGTGAAAATGTAGATAAAGTGGGGACCAGGAAAGAGAAGAGTTAAATAACTAAAACCAACCTCACTCTAGTTCCAACATTTTCTTTCTTTCTCTCTCTCTCCCTATCTCTCTCTCTCTCTCTCTTTTTACCTGGCATATTATTATTATTTTATCCCTTTCGTTGCGTTTGGACCAAAAAAAAAAAAAAAAGAAAACATATTTTTTTTCCTCAGTAATGGCATTTCGCTTTTATGAAGGAAAAAAATATATCACTCACTTTGGCTAATATTATTTACTTTCAAAGAGTTAATTCTACTCTGTATGCAGCTCGCCAACCACAACAAAGCGCCAACACTGGACGTTCACCATTTTTAGAACTATTTACACACGCGATGCAGTCAGGAGATTTTGGAGAGAAAATATTATATAAAACTATAACTTACAAAGGGTTTTTTTATATAGTTGTGTGACCCGAGAGAGAGAGAGAGAAATGACTAGAATTGTGATAAGGGTTTTAAAATATTTGTATTGTGTCTGGTCCAATTCAGTCTGGGCTCGACACCTGAATTGCATACAGAGAATAGTTCCTTTATATATTTATTCTTACTTAACCACGTGTAACTTGCTAACAAAGCTAATGGGTTCGAATCCTGTGTGGGTTTGTTTACCGTGTGGGTTTGGTTACCGTGTGGGTTTGACTACGTGTGGGTTTGAATCTCGGGTCATTGTGGGTATCTATGTTGTTAACGATAATTTGTTGATGCAGAAAGAGAAATACGATGGAACTTTCACCTCCTCTCCGTCTATCGCCTCTCTCACTTCTGTGTAGGAACCAGTAGGAGAGAGAGAGAGAGAGAGAGAGAGAGAGAGAGAGAGAGAGAGAGAGAGAGAGAGAGAGAGAGGCTAGACAGGTGTAAGCACTAACAGGGTTATGGGAGAATCATGGTAGCTGGTGGTGGTCATGATTAAGATTATGGAAAAAGAGCATGACAGCAGGTGATGGTAATGGGAGGAGAGAGATCATGGCAGCAGGAGGCAGGCAATGATCATGGGAACTTCAAGTCGTCCGGTTATGGGAGTCATCACCATCACATTCGCCATTTACCAAAGTTAAGAGGAATTAGCGGAAGAGATCATTTGTGGCGTCTTAATGGTGGCTAGCCGCTGTCTTTAGTGGCTCAAATCTCATGGTTTTGGTGCAGAAACTTGGCTCGTATAATTCTGATAACATTGGTTGGGGGAAGTCCTGCATTGGTAACATTGTTCGGGAGGAGGGGGGGGGGGTGTCTTGAATTGGTAACACTAGTTGATGGTCTTGTAGCATTGATCGTAGGTCTGGTAACATTTGTCCTAAATCTGGTGACTGATCTGGTAACACTGACCTGGTAACATTAGTCACAGCTTCAGTATTGCCAGATAACTTTTTTTCTTTACCTTTGAAATACCACAAAACCCATTATATGCAAATTACTATTAATTAATTATCATATAAAGTGAGTACATATTTAAACCCGAGGCAGTTGTGGCCACCCAGATGTCTCGTTTAGCTGGTGATGTCATGGATAACTGGTGATGTCATGGACAACTGGTGATATCATGGATAGCCGGTGATGTCATGGATAGCTGGTGATGTCATGGATAACTGGTGATGCCATGGATAGCTGGTGATGTCATGGATAACTGGTGATGTCAGAAAGAGAGATACAAATAAAAAAAGAAGAAGACTAAGACAGAGACAGAGACAGACCGACAGACAGGTAAAGAAGAAAGGTAGTAGACAGAGACAAAGTGAGACAGAGAGGGAGAGTGAGAGAGAGAGGAGGGAGAGCTCTCACATAAATGACACAAGTCTGGGTACGAACATCTGGTGATATATCAACAGAGACAGTCATGGCAGTGTTGTTGTTGTGTCTGTGTCTATCTGTTGTTGTTGTGTCTGTTGTTGTGTCTGTTAGTCTGTTGTTGTGTCTGTTAGTCTGTCGAGTCTGTCTGGCTGTTGTGTTTGTTTGTGCTCATGTTACTACGTCTGTTGTCTGTGTTTTTCTGGTTGTGTTATTACTACTTCCAGACAATACACAGGCAGGTAAATAGGGATATTTTTGTCTCCTGTGTGTGTGTGTGTGTGTGTGTGTGTGTGTAAATTCCGGTTCACACCACTCACTACCCCCACCACCCACACTACCGACCACCCACACCACTCACTACCCATACCACCCCCACACCACTCACTACCCATACCACCCCCACCACCCACACTACCGACCACCCACACCACTAACTACCCATACCACCCCCACCACCCACACCATCCACCACCCACACCACTAACTACCCATACCACCCCCACCACCCACACTACCGACCACCCACACCACTAACTACCCATACCACCCCCACCACCCACACTACCGACCACCCACACCACTCACTACCCATACCACCCCCACCACCCACCATACATCATGTGGCTCGACAGTCTCCTCGCCGTATAGGACACGTTATTAAACGATAAATCTTCCCGCCAGGACACATAACTCACGAGACACCAGCGGGAGGAACCAGTGGTGTAGCGGCGGCCAACGGGAAGAACCAGTGGTGTAGCGGCGGCCAACGGGAAGAACCAGTGGTGTAGCGGCGGCCAACGGGAGGAACCAGTGGTGTAGCGACGGCCAACGGGAGGAACCAGTGGTGTAGCGGCGGCCAGCGGGAGGAACCAGTGGTGTAGCGGCGGTCAGCGGGAGGAACCAGTGGTGTAATGGCGGCCAGCGGGAGAAACCAGTGGTGCAATGGCGGCCAGCGGGATGAACCAGTGGTATAGTGGCCGTCAAAACCCTCACCACATCCCTCTCCTGCCCTCAAGTCCTCACCACATCCCTCTCCTGCCCTCAAGTCCTCACCACATCCCTCTCCTGCCCTCACCACCTCCCTCTCCTGCCCTCACCACATCCCTCTCCTGCCCTCAAGTCCTCACCACATCCCTCTCCTGCCCTCACCACATCCCTCTCCTACCCTGAAGCCTTTACACACACGCCCGCTGTCTAAGGAGGTTTGTTCAGCGAGGCATTGCGTGTCTTGGGTGGACTTCGTTCGTGTTTGTGTGTGTGTTTGTGCTTGTATGTGTGTGTTTGTGTGTGTTGGTGCCTTTGTTATCAAGGGTCCGTTAGATGTGACACCTCCATTTAACGAATTGTAATGAAGAGAGAAGGCCAGACTCATTTTGAACCCTATCTGACCCCTGTCTATAAGATTCTTGGGTTGTCGTGTTTTGTTAATTTTATCGGGAATCCGTTATTAATCGTTCAGTTATCATCATTAGATATCAATCATGATCATCAATTGTCGATCATTATAATTAATATCTATCATCATTAACGATCAATCATCATAACCGTTAAGTCTCATCATAAACTATCAGCCGAGATCGTTAGTTATTTATCATCCACAGTAAGTAATCATCATTAACTATCAATCATCAATAATCAGTCATCATCAATAATCAGTCATCATCATTTCCATCATCATCATCATCATCATGTCAGGTTGCTCAGTGGATAGACGAAAGCGTTCAATCGTGTTTCTATTATGATTTGTTCTCTAGTCTCTTCTTACAGGTCGCGAACTCTGTTGCCTGATTACACTGAATTATCACTCTATTTCCTTCCTCTTACGTTTTCTTCTCTTTCTCTTAACTGTCTCTTCTCATTTATTATTCTCTTCCTTCCTATAACCATCCATCCATTTTCCTTCCCTTTTCACCTATACCCACATGTAGTATACAGTTCTATATATCTCCTCTCATTTATCATTCTCTCTCTTCTCGTGTCGATCCCCTTTCCTCCCCTCTTCATTGAAAGGAAAAAATCTGGTCCGTACAAGTTACTAGAGACAGGAATTAGATAAACTTAGGCAACAGTGCGTAAATGTGTACTTCAAACGCAAATCCTGGGGGGCTCTTCTCTTTCCTAGCCAGCTACAGGGCCTCCAACAACACGCATCAAGGGGGTCGGATTTTTTATCAGGTTCCCGACAGAGTCTTTGATCCCCCGTGAAAGATATTGACTAAATATTCCTCGATGCTCGCTTGTTTGTGGCAAGAATTACGTCCGTGCAATCCTCTTACTTATGGCTCATGCTTTTTTGTGATTTTTTTTTTCTTCTCAACATTACCTACGAGATGCTCTTTTATTTATGGCAAGAACTGTTTCGTATATTCTTCCGACTTATCGACTTATTTTGTTTTTCTTTCATTTTTGTTTTCATGTTTCGCCTTAGCGCCTTGATTCCCCGCGAGCCATATTGAGTAAACCAACATCCCTTTGTGCTCTTTTGTTTCTTGCAAGATTTTTATTCTACAGTTTTTTTTACAGCTCGTTGTTATGGTTTTATTCCCCGATGCTCGTTTGTTTGTGGAAGAAATTTACGTCGTGAATATTCTTTCTTGTTAAATCCTTTGTTTTTCTTCTTGTTTTCTATATCATCCAGTCTCTCCTCCTCTTCCTCCTGTGATTCGTTTCATAAGAACATAAGAAAATAAGGAGTCTGCAATAGGCCGGTTGGCCTGTGCATGGCAGCTCCTGTCGAGAGTTACTACCACTCTCTATCATCCATGAATCTATCCAGCCTCCTTTTGAAACTTTCCAGCGTTCCAGCACTTACTACAAAGTTGCTAAGCTTGTTCCACTCGTCCACCACCCTATTTGTGAACCAGTTCCTTCCTATCTCCCTCCTAAACCTAAACTTATCCAACTTAAATCCGTTGTTACAAGTCCTATCTTGCTCGGATACTATAAGAACTGTATCCATATCTCCTTTATTGATTCCTTTCACCCACTTAAATACTTCTATCTTATCTCCCTGCACTCTTCGTCTTTCTAGGGAATGCAAGTTTAGTTTATTTAACCTATCTTGATATGGAAGGTTTCTAAGTCCCGGAATCATTTTCGTCATTCTTCGCTGCACCGAGTTCAGTGAATTGATATCCATTCTATAATAAGGGCACTAGAACTAAACCGCATATTGGAGGTGCGGCCTGACTAGCGCAAGATATAGTTGCAATAAGACCTCTGCACTCTTGTTACTTACACTTCTAGATATAAAACCTAATACTGTACTCTGTTTGCCTTATTTCGAACATTAACGCACTGTTTTCTAGGTTGATGCTGCTGTTAAGGCTGTATATATTGACTATTTCTTCTTCCAATATTAAGTACGCTGCACTTGCTGGTGTTGAATTTCATTTGCCATTTTACTGACCAATCCTGCAGTTTATTTAAATCCTCCTGTAGTGCATTTGCATCCTTTCCTGAATTAATCTGCCGCCCTAAATTGGTGTCATCCGCAAACTTACTTATGTCACTGCTGATCCCAGTATCTAGATCGTTTATGTAGATTATGAACAAGAGTGGGCCCAGTACTGACCCCTGGGGAACCCCACTGGTTACACAGCCCCACTCAGATTTAACACCATCTACGCTGACCCTCTGTGTTCTATCGGTGAGCCATGATTTTATCCAATTTAAAACTTCCCCTCGATACCATGAGCCTTAACTTTTCTCAGAAGCCTCTGATGCGGCACTCTGTCAAACGCTTTGCTAAAGACTAAGTAAATAGCATCGAAATTTTCGTCATTATCTACTACCTCGAAGACTTTCCTAAAAAAAAGTCAGCTGATTTTTAGAAAAGATTTTCCCTTTGTAAACCCTTGTTGAGAATTGTAGATTAATTTGTTTTTCTCTAAATGCGATCGGATGTGATTTGCTATAATTGATTCAAGAAATTTCCCCACTACTGACGTCAAACTAATCGGCCTTTGACGCTGATGTTCTGTCACCCTTTTTGAATATGGGTACTACATTTGCCTGTTTCCACAAGTCTGGCACAACTCCCGTGTCTAATGATTTTGTAAATAAATTTACGAGGGGTCCGCTAATCTGTTCCTTACACTCTTTCAAAACTCGAGGGAAAATTTCATCCGGCCCTGGGGATTTTGTCTTCTTTAATTTATTTATCTTCTTAAGAACATCCTCTTTTCTGGTAGTGATATTCTTTAATTTCTCTTCTTCATTTCCCTGAATATCAGTGAGTATCTTGCGAGGGTCACAAATATTTATTTTCCTAACACAGTAAATACGGTGATAATGGAAAGTAAACTATTTATTTGACCATTATACTTCACTTGACTATGTAATAATTTATAGCACAAAAGTATACTATTCTACTTGTCGAAAATATCACCTTTACACTGGTGATTGGAGGTTGGCAAGTGAGTTACCTACCACCACCATAGACACTTCCCCACAGCAACCAACACAGACACTTCCCCACCGCCACCATCACCACCACTTCCGCACCACCAACACTACTTCCCCACCACCACAGACACTTCCCCTTCACCACAGTGACCAACTGATGTACTCAAGATGGATCTGATTGTTCCTGGCTACAATATTTGACTGTCAGGTGAACAAGGTAACACCGCCTCTTACACTGGGATTTAAAACGCTCATAGAAATCGTGTTTGGTTTAAACAAGATAAAATTATGAAATAACGAAGATATGGCAGCAGCCCATCTTATATCACCTGAAGATTAACCACCCTAACACCCCCCCCCCCCACCAAAAGTGGCACTTCTGTGTATAATAAGTAAAATCTGATTGGGTGCCTAATCTTCACGTGGTGGCTAATGTCGAGCCGAGTTTGACTGCGCTGAGTGGTTAGTTGCTTATATCGTTACATACGTTTTGGCCTAAAAGTGCTGTTTACATTTTGTTCCCGACAATCATAGACCACTTAGAACACTTATGAATACACCGATGAAGGCTGAAGGCATAATGTACACAGTTAAGACATATCTATTACGCCGACTGGGAACAACCACTTATAAGGTTTGATCATGGACACGATTAGGTGTTAATCTAATGTTCATAATCCTCTAAAGCCGTGTTGAAGGACTCTGTATAAATGCTAAACCGGATAATGGTCTAGGGAAGAAGTCGGGTTAATCAGCGTGGGTGGTCGCCTTGTTCTGGAACCTAACCTTAAACTCCTACAACCAAATCACGTTGAAATGTATTTCTACCCCAGTGAAGCTGTCAAGATCATTCGGTATAATTAAGTCCCAGTCATCAACATTTCTATACAATTAATGGGCTATCGAATTGATGTAGATTGGAGAGAGAAATAAGTTGTAAGGGAAATATACACAGCGACATACCTTATAATTTTCAACACCAACACACAAATGATGGCGTCTGTATTTTATAACCCTTGACAGCTGGATGTATCAATTTAGGAGCATTTTGAAAACGTTAACTTCCGTCACACATCCACTAATCGCCTTGACCGTCTCACTACTGACCGGATCCCTCCCTTCACGTCTGGCTGTCCCTGGTCTTAAGTTCATCCACATCTCCACCACACACTGAACATCTCCAGTACGAACATACGCTCTTGTGGTGTTGAAGCACATGATATAAAGTGTCACTTGCGAACCTTAGTAATAACACTTAATCGGATGGCTGGCGTGGCCATATTTGTTTTGCTTAATTTGACACCACAAGAAAGTACTGATACCTTCCAAAGTGACAACTGAGAGCTCGACTCCCAGACACTGAACCACCCGATCGAAACTTCTATCTAACCGACGCTCTTGTAATGATAAGGACCGGATATTACATGTAAATGCTCACTAACAGAAAAACTGAGTTGCTTCTGCAGGAAATAATGGGAAACGTTTTATATTCAGCTGATCAACAAAAATCACAGATGGTTCAGAGAAATGTGGCTCCAAGCTCGACTCCTGATTCAACGCTTCGTTTGTGGTGACCAGCCACTCAGAACTCGTGATACAAACGACAGGTTGACATATTCCCATAGGTAGAGGTTCTGCATGATGAATACATTCTGAATAAATTACACGTAATGTCATGTAGATAATCAGAATTTACTGCATATGCCAAACAAAGATTTTTATTTGGTATATTACGATATATTTATTTTTATGAGAAAATCTACAAAATGGCGTAAGCGAACCGAAATAACCACTAATTTGTACCAACTGACACTGCTGGCAGTCAAGGCGGGCGGGGGAGAGGGCTCAGGGGTGGTATTGTGTGGTGTGTGTGATGATAGATGATGATGATGATGGCGTATATGTGATGACGACGATGATGATAAAAAATGAATGATGACGATAATGATGGCGTATATGTAATAACGACGATGATGAATGATGATAAATAATGAATAATGATGATGGTGAGGATGAATAATGATGATGATTGATGCTGCTGAATGATCCCCAGTTATTATAAGACAATTCATCATCACTACAGACACACTTGGTTTGATTTACAGGGGTGAGGTTAGGTTAGGTTTCATTTCACCCCACATTATGGCTTCGTCCCCGTGCAATAATAACCTACCTCAGAGTTCCTCATTTAATATTTATGAATGTTCAGTCATACTAATTCCCTCAGTGACAAACCTCTGCATGAAAGGCTAAATGTTAAATGATAATACACGCGTAGTTGCTAGTGGCGTAGTTACTAGAGGCGTATCCAAAGGCTGAGTATTTTTGTTTACCATATATAAGAACACCTGATATCGGGACACAAGCCTTCCGGGTGGTTAGTTTATCCAATGTTGGTGCAGGCGAAAACCGGAAATCGTGCTATGTCAGACATACATTTAAACCAGAGGCGATTCGAACCCTGGACTCGTGGGAGAAAAATACGCATGTTACGATATACAACCCAAGACAAGATCCAAGTGAACCCCTGCTGTTGGTTCGTCTCCTTCTCCCTGGCTGGATTTTCAACCTGAATTGATTGCCATCGGTGGACCGCTCCCGAAATCCCACGTGAACCCTGTTATTCTCTGCAAATATCACCTCTCCAGGATCGCCCACTGGTCCCCAGGTAGGGTCGTCTCTACACTGATGGTTCTGTTGACCCTGCTACAGGTTGGGCCGGGGCTGGTGTCTACATCTCCCGCCCTGATGCCCCTGAGCCTATCAAACTGTCTCTCAGAGTTTCTGACGGGGCATCCTCCACTCAGGCGGAACTAATAGCCCTCCTTGCTGCCCTTCTCGCTGAAGAAGAAGCAGATGGTTTCTGCCCCTTGCTTGTCTGCTGCGATTCCAGGTCTGCTCTCGTCGGGATCGCATTTGGATCAGGGGAAAATAAGGACCTCATCCTCCGAATACGAGGGTTAACATCTACACTTCAGGATGCAGGCCATCCTGTGACATTCCTATGGATACCCAGTCATGTCGGTATCTTGGGGAATGAGGCAGCAGATGGCCTTGCCAAGACTAGCTGCAACAAGGCCACACCTGACTACGTTGTTCCTCGAACACTTTTACAGCTTAGGACCCAAATTCACCGCAAACAGAGAGAAGCTCGGGAAGCAGCCATCCCCCTGGACTCCCCGCCCACCTGGTACGATGTCCTCCGTAAACTTCCTGACCTCTCGTATGTCTATGGGAAAGGGTGGCGGAAAAGGGACTTGACTGCTGCCCGTATCATCATTGGGTATGACTTTGCTTGGGAGATTAGTATCCCCGCCTCCCCTGAGCAACGCTCTTGTGCATTATACAGAAGACCCGACAGCCGCACCCGTATCCACTACCTCCTAAGATGTCCCCACACACAACGCTTCCGTGACGCCTGCTGGACCACCACTCCACGACCCTATGACGGAGACACGATGATCCTCCCCATACTGGCCAGATATTATGTAAATAACATTGATTATGTGTTAAAAGAATAATATTTATACTGTATATACTTGTGACACTTGCCAGATGCTTCTGGTGTTATTGTACAGGGGTACCTAGTGACAGCACTAGGATCCCGCTTTCTCTATCATGGAATATACAATTGAAATTGAATTGAATTGATCCAAGTGATGCGCTAGGTATTTACACTATCAAGGGCAAATAATTATATTGGAAATGTTGGTTAGTGATCCCATTACATAATTTACTTCAGCAATAGCAGCATATGGGCCCCGGTGACGATACCTACCACTCTTACCCTAACAAAAACTTCAACTGAAATTTAAAGGGTTAAACTAATTAAGTCCTTACCTTAATAACACATAAACACCAATATTACACTTTGGAAACCCATAGTTGGCGAGTAATTAGTCTTGAAGAATGTAATTAAATATTCCAAGTGTCATTACAATTAAAAAAAATCATTAAATATTCCAAGCTTCATAACAATCACTAATTATCCCGCAATTGAATCGTGAATCATATATTCGGATTCAGCATGCTCTGGAGTACCTATAATGTGATTTTCAACAAAATCTAATTTTGGGCCAAAACCGTCGAAAATGTAAACCTTAGTAATTTTTTGACCAAAATATACTTTTCTCTCAGAATTGAAATTTAAGGGTTCTAACTAATTAAGTATTTACAGAATAACACATTAACACCAAAATCGGACTTTGGAAACCCATAGTTGGAGCGCCACATCCCCCTGGCAGGGCCCCTGGGGGATCCACCGCCCCTGGGAGGGCCCCATGGTCACTGCCGCCCGAGAGGGCCTCTTGGGGCTCCGCTGTCCTTGGGAGAGCCTCTAGGGAAGCCGCCACATCTGGGAGGGTTCCTGAAAGCGCCTCCAACCCTGAGACAACCCCTGGCGGTGCCGCCACACCTGGGAGGGCCCCTGGGGACACCATCGCCCCTGGGATGGCCATGGGGGCACCACCATCCCTGAAAGCGGACCTGGGAGCACAGCCGCACCCGTTAGAGACCCTGAGGTCGCCACCGCCCTTGGAAAGGCCTTTCGGGCGCCGCCACCTCTGGGACGGCCCTTATGAGTGCCGTAGCCCCTGGGAGGTCCACCTGGGGTCAGTAGTTTTTGCACTGTTTAGAACTCTGCGAGATATGACATTAAATAAATACACCGCCCATTGCATTTGCAGTATCATCCCATCCTGATCAATGAAAAGGAGAATAAATATCCAATAGGAAAACATAAGTTGGGGCGTTGTGCTGAGTGTTTGCTCTCTTCTCCTATTGGCTGTTATTTGGTGGATTTACATTTTAGTCTACCAATCACAATTAAAAAGGGATTGCTGGACATATGCAACATTTACAACGCTCAAATCAAGCACCCAGGGATGCCGCCGCCTGTGGGAGGGCCTCTGGGGGTTTCATCGCTCTTCTGAGGGCCCCTAGCAGGGCCCCTGGGAGTGCCATCGCCCATGGGAGGGCCCCTGGGGGCATTGCTGCCCTTGGTAGGGCCCTCTAAGGGCGCTGCCGCCTTTGGGTGCGTCACCGCATCTGGGAGGACCCCAGGGGCACCACCGTTCTTGAGAGGGCAGCTGGGAGGACCACTGCCCCCGAGAGTGCCACTGTCTCCGAGAAAACCCCTGATGGTGTCGCCGGCCCTGAGAAGGCCCCTAAAGGCGCCACCGACCCTGAAAGAGCCCCTGGGTGCGCCACAGCACCTAGCAGGCCACTGGGGTCGACGCCATCCCCAAGTAAGGCCCCTGGGGGCGCCGGTGCCCCTGTGAAGTCTCCTAGGGCACCTTTGCATCTTACTTACAGAATAACACATTAATACCAAAATCGCACTTTGGAAACCCATAGTTGGGGCGCCACAGCCCCTGGCAGCGCCCCTGGGGGCTCCGACCCCCCTGGGAGGGCCCCTGTGGGCGCCGCTGTGCCTCGGAGGGCCCCTGGGTGCACCATCTGCCTTGACAGGGTCCTTGGGGGCGCCGCTGCTCCTGAGATGGCCCCTAGGAGCGCCGCCTCCCCTAAAGAAGGCCCCTGGGGACACCGCCGCCCTTGGGAGGGCCCAGTAGGGGCGCAGCCACCCATGTGAGGGCCCCAAGTGGCGCCTCCGTATCAGGGAGGGCCCCTGAGGGCGCCGCCGTCCTTGGGAGGGCCCCTGAGAGCGCCGCCATCCATTGCAGAAACCCTGGAGGGGCCACCGCCCCTGGGGCGCCACTGCCCCTGGAAGGGCCTGAGATTACTCAGTGTTGATAAAATATAATACAGTATTAAAGAGTTAGTAGAGAACTTTGAGAAATGAAGTCTAGGGGTATTGGGAGTGATTATATATTAATGACCTGGGGCGAAGGACCTGTAGTGGAAAGTGGAAAATCGCCATGTACAGTTGCAGAAATGTGTGAAAACTTGTGTATCCAAATGGCAATGTTGCAGTAGTAGTATCACTATTTATGAATGAATGGGTATTGGTTGTATAACAACGGACGTGGTTGGTGGATAGGTTTGCTATACGTCATATAGGTTGGCCGTTTGGGGACATGGGTTCATGGGTTACCACAGGGGGTGACGGAACACATTTTTGCAACTGTTCCATCTGCAAGAAGGGTGTCGGCATTAATTTAATAATGTGCAGTGAGTGTAGGAGAATACACAAAAGGTGCACTAAAGAATGTTGTTGACTTTAAGTGTCCTGTATGTGCACAGAAAATATGGTCTTAATAAGGCTGGAAAAGCTCATCATTGGTGATGTACCCTTGAGTGTGTCAATGAATTCTCTTACCTGGGTGACATGGTCATCTTTGGAGGTGGTACCGATTCTTGAAATTACCTCAGTTGCAAGAGTCATAAGTGGCTGGTAGACGTTTATGGGCTTGTTGCCTTTACTGAGGGTAAGAGAACCTTTTTGCCTTAATGGAAAGGAAACTGCATGTAGCCAGCTTGAGAAGCATGTTTTTGCATGGAAGTGAAGCATGGACGACTAAAGATGCTGACAAGGTTAGGCGGGAGGAAGCTGAAATGAGAAATGAGAGATGTATACATAAAGTGACATTGGGAGATAAGAAATCCTGTTTCAGAGGTAATAGGACAACTGTGTACAGTATTGAGAGTATTGATGAGGTTTTGTGTAGAAGTAGGCCGAGATGGTTCAGGCACGTGGAGAGAATGGAGAAGACCAATTGGATCAAATGATCCATGGGTTTGAATATGGAGGTGAGGAAAGCCAAGGGTAGGCCAAAAATTACATGGGAAGAAGCTGTGAGAAATGACCCCAGTGATTAGCAGGTGACCAAAAAGTCGATTTTAATCTACCAGTCGGTCACATACCAATTTCTAGTAAATCACAACACAGAGTACCTGTATAGCCTCTCGTCAAAAGTTGGCACTTGATCCTGTGTGGTGTGTTGAAATTACTCCTCGGAATAAAAGATTAGGTGAGGTTACGACAGATTAGATTAGGTTAGGTCTTTTATGTTCAACTAGAGTTCAGTTAAGGCAGATTCTCAAGAAAAGTACAACTAGTATGTAGGAGAAGGAAAGTGAACAACAAAAAACAAATTATATTTTGGATAATCAAGACAACTTGTTTAAAAATGTTTAACAAGTTTATTTTACAGTATATTACAGGAGTCAAAGTTTCATTCTAATATCTCATTAAAAAATGAAAGATTACAAAGAACACACAAATTGCATCAGTACAATAACCTCAGCTGTGTGATTGAGACACTGTGATCGCCTCACACCAATAAAATTATTAAGATTTTTGTATCATGTTATAGAAATTATGATTTCTTTACTTGTAATGTGTTTATATCACAACTGAAAGTCTGATTCTGTAATAAATCAATTAACATGGCAAGATAATTAAATATAAAGCTATAATAATAAATTTTACTTTTTCATAAAATTATAGGAATCCTTACATTAACAATTTAAGACAATTGAAAATTAAGATTAAAACTTTCAGCCAACAGGGTGTAGAACCTTTGAGCCACAATTTTCCACTCTTGAGCAGGATTAGTCTTTCAAAGTGTTTCCTATCAATTATGAAACAAGTTTAAATTGCAAATCTTAGGTGTACTGTATTAACAGTTACAATTTATACCCACCTACAAATCTAGGAAAAGTGAAGTGAAACACTATATTTACTGGTAGTTTATATTTACGAGGCCCCTCATAATCTTTCTTTATTGCTTGCACTTACAAGCACTGCATTGATCATTAGTGTTAATTTATTATACCATATTTAAAGAAATAGATTAATCAACCAGCTAAAAATCTACTTAATCCACACTTGGTTTAAGAAGTGATCTATTTTATTACTTCCATGATTAAAAATCTGCAAACATACTATGAATTATCCAAACGTACAAGATTATATAAAGCATAAAAAAGTGTTTGAACTACAGTAGAATCCCGCTTGTCCAGTATCCATGCAACCGGCAGACTCAACTAACTGGCACCAAAATGAAATAACAATAACAATAATATAAATAAAAACTACTCAAAATCAGCTAGAATCATAAATTTTAATCCTGAGCGCAACGGGGATGAGGTGCCATATTTAATGCTATAATAAACAATAAAATCAGTATACTGTATACCAGTACTCATTGCATATAAAATACAATAGCACATATTTTACGAAAGAAAAGAAAAAAATAGCTCTTTCCATACTCAAACCATCAACTAGGCAACATGACACAGTTCAGGCAGTCACCCAGCTGAATCTCAGACTTTTGGCTACCACGCTGGCTGTGTGTGTATGCCGTGTCGTCACATTGGTTAGGGAGAGAGACCATGCAGTTATAGCTCAATAGCCTACTGCCCCCACACACATTCACTTCCCACATATACACACCCATGCTCTTAATGTTTCTTTTTTAATAGTTTTATATTATATTTTCTTTATTTCTAAGCCACATTAGAATATTGTAATGATTTACTCAACAATTTGTAAATTTTCATAACATATACGTAACAATAAATGGGGTGGCTGGCCTGGCAAATCGGAGACGCAGTTATAGCCCACCGCATGCACACATATTCACTTCTCACACATACACAGTCATGCTCTTCATTTTTCTTATTTTATAGCTTTATATTATATTTTCTTTATTTCTGGGCCACATCATTTATATGGAGTTGAATAAGTGATAAAGAAGTCCGTTTATCTGAGACACGAATTTGCGAGGTCAGCCTGTAGCACCGTGGAGTGTAGGATTTATTGGGGGAGCCTAAGAGTGAGATTCAACTAACCGGAAAATCTATTTATCTGGCACCTCTCAATCCCCATAGGTGCCGGATAACTGGGATTCTACTGTAGTTAACACACAAAACATCAGTACATCAGCCCTAGTAACTGAAAACCTATTATCTATTAGAGAGACAATTCAAGTTCAACTCATTATTGTTTAACTGAAAAATCGTAGTAGGTTTGTTAATACAGGAAAGTTTTGCACTGATTGAGTTATACTAAACATCATTTTTACATTATACTTAAGACTGACTTCACTGGAAGGGAAATGTGTTGATGTAAACAATACTTCCATTTGGGAATATACTTGTACATATCATTTCCTAGATTCATATCAGTGTGGTATATTATTCTAACTTTGATGATTGTCACTATTAATGTTAATATATTTTCTCTGTGTACCACCACTTATTATCAGTAGTGATGTACAGTCACTCAAAAAACTATCTATACAAAATTGTGCTGGAAAAATACGATAACGGACGAAGAAGTTTGGCAACCCCACCGAGATAACAGGAGTCATAATGTTCATTCTGAAATTCCTCGACCCCCCTAAAAAGAGATAGTTGTTTGAGTGACTGTACAGGTAGTGACATTATAATAAACCTGTGCCTCCCAAAAGAGGATACAGTACTTTCTGCATAAGACATGAACTCAGGAAAATCAGGGCTCTAACATATTAACAGAAGTTAAACAGTGTGACAAGAATTCCAATGTATGACTTGCTATTTTACATCTTCTTGTATTTATAACAGTATGGAGTCATATGTTACCAAATGTGTGAAAATTAAGAGAGACCTTGCTTTGAGACAAGAGAAGCTTTTCTCCATTTTGAGAGAGTAATCACTTCCAAGGTTGCTAAAGGGTTACCATTAATCCCAACAGTTATTTTTCTTGTCAAGAAATTAAGATGTACAGTCAGACTCCATCTACAATCTTATTAATATGATATACAACCTCCTTCCTCCCCACTCTTAATTCACTATTGAAATGCCACCAAGCAGCTGCCAACATCTTGATCTTTTTCTCATCCAAAAATATATATTTCAAGAAAACAATAACAGTTACACTAATAAATGCTCCTTAAGAATGACCATCCTTTGAAAATGGTAAAAGTAGCCTCTCTTGTGTCAAACATATTCATACAGTACATGGACATACTCAGTATCACCCACAAGAAATTGAAAGGATGAAACAGGTTGAGGGGAAACCACCATCTCTAAAATAGATTCATTATAAAACCATAAACTCTTACCTCAGATTCCTGGAGCTCATTGTGGTTGTTTGAACAGGACAAAGAAAGGCATCTTAGTAGATGATGATGATATATTACTATCAACATACAAGAGAGTTTGGAAAGCAGGGTTAAGCCTGTTAGCACAAATTGTTCTTAAAGGTGGAGGCACTGCAATTTTTGGGGACAAATATAAACCTATTAGTTGATACTAAGGGGATATGCTGTTTTGAATGTAAAGTACTGTACTGTGCAAGAGATTAACATCTTACAGTAAATGGTTCATTCTATTCTTTTACTTGGTGAGTCCCATATAGCAGCTAAAAGGAGTTTCCAAATTTGTACTTAAGTTTCTGACATGACAAAACAGTTAATCTCCTTACAAATGGAAGAGCTTAAAGAGGTGTGTCAAAGCAGGGAAAGGCGGATGAAACATGCATTTTAGATTTTTTTAATAAATATCACTTTACACTACAATAAAACTGTTGTCTCTTCAATGTTATTTCTTTATAAGTTGTATGTATTAAACTGATGCAAAAGGATTTTTTTTTTTTTAAGGGATAGAGATTGTTGAAGATTTGAAAAAAGTTCAGTGTGTGTTATAGTGGATTTAAGATATAGATTTGGCTGATGAGTGAGCATAACAATTCTTTCATTGAAGGACACTAATACAGTAGAATGAAAATTTATTCTATTGAGAATCTTACAGGAAGGGATATTGCCACTTTATATAAGACTTCTATTTGACATTACTGTACCTTACAGATGTTACTACAGTATATTGCAAAGAGCAAATATTACAAGATATTTTTTGGGCAATAACATATTTATGATTGATTCCCAAAGTAAATTGCTATTTCCATCTGCACTGTAGCACCGATGGGCACACAGTAAATGTTGCAGATTAAAAAGGGTAAACCAAAAAGAAGGTTTTGGTTAGTTTCTTAAAAAGGAAATCACTATAAAATTAAACCTCTGAAATAATTTTTGTAATATAGCAAGCAACACAGTGTACAGTACATGTATTGTATTACAAAGGAAATGAAGCAAATTTCATCTGAACTTTCAGTTCACCTGAAAAGCAGTTAAAAACTTGGTTACTTTAGCCAGGCTACTTAACTTGTCTAATTGGTCACTTTATCATAGTTGACCAAGCCAATCTGAGTGATAATTAGAAATTAGTCATGCTAGAAATGTAAAATTAGGTAACCCAAGAAACAAAATTGCCAAAAAAATGGTTAACTAATAGAAAGACGACTATCAAAGTTTATCTATGTAGTGTGCTAGATGTAGAAACTCTCTTAGCTACATAGAGAGCTACTTTAAAATTTCCAGCAAAATTAACAAACAAAATAAACACAAACCAGTTTAAAGAAAGACCAAGTACTGTAAGTCAATATGTCACATTTGATGTTGCTCAATCAGCATCAGAACACAAGACTGGAAAGGACTAGGAATGTGTGAGGTGGAAGCCCCAAGCTCAGAAAGGTTATAGGGTACCGGTGTGGCTAGTGTCCAGCTCCCTATAAACCAGAGCTGAATAATGCTCCAATACCCTGACCTAATCACGGGAGTGAACCTATGATTTCTGGTTTGGGACTACAGAGTGCTATTGACCGAGTCATGTACTGTATACAAGTTATGTATGAAATAAAAAATAAATAAATTACTGACAAATTCAGCACAGCAAGTCTTTATAAAGCATTCAGTGTTATACAGATACTGTTTATTTCAAAGAGTACAGTACATGTAATACCTATATGTATCTTTTAGTTCTTCTTGTTAATAGAAGACAATAACAGACAGATAAACAAGGTAATAATCACTGTCATTTAGAGGTATAATATTCAGTGCATAGTTTGAGAGGATTTTGAAATTTTAATAGAGATATCTGTAGTGTATACATGAAGTTAACATGACTTTTTCCTTGAAAATTTGTTTACAGTACGATGATGTTAGAACGTAGTCGCTTCATATTCAGTGTAAATGACTACAGTTCTGGCCTGTACTTTCCGGTTAATTTATTTTAACTTTCTTTATGACATGGAGTAAAAATACAATAACTTGCTTGAAGGATAATTTTTCTATTCAGTGACTCAATATCTCTAAATTTCATATAGAAATGTAAGTAAGTCAGAGCATGCAAAGCATTTTGTATACATTTTAGGCATTGGCCATTACAGCTCTCATATTGTTAAAAGCTAAAAAAAAGATATGAACAAAACTCTGTATATACTGTACTGAGAAATTTTCATCTTCATTGACAATCACTAACTAAACCAAATGATAACTGTCAACAATTAGGGAAGACTGATTTAGCCTCAGCACACAACAAAAACATAAAAACAATGTGGCCACAGGAAAGGATCATCAGTAAGGAAGGAAGGAAGGCCCTTAACTTGTTTTACAGTAGTTCTGCTCTGTGAAACCTGTACAGTATATTGTTTTTTAACCAATCTAATGTTCACTGTTCTTTCCAGTCTACACCCAAACAAAGCCCCAGGACCTGAAGAAAACCTATCTTCCATCCTCAAACACATGCACCTGAACTTGTTTGTCCTCTCCAACTATTTTACTCTTTATTTCACTCATACTACACTGTTGTCTCATCTTAGAAATTAACTCATGGTCAGCTCAATTCCGAAAATAGAAGACCCACGCTCTCCTTCCAACTATCAACCCAAAACCCATACCACAATCACCTTTGAGGTTGAGGAATCTGTCACTCATGAAATCTAAACCATTATCTCACCTCCTTTAAATCCCAGAGGTAACAGTCATCATTCTTTAAAATGCTGTCACTACTCAAACACATTCCTTACACCTAGTGTTTACAAAAACCTTTGCCCTTACACATAATTTCACCTGTCTACCATCCTGATTTAAGCCAACAAAGTTCAGGGGTCAGAGGTTAATCAAAGAATCACTCCTATCCCTTATGGAGCCACATGGGTAGATGCATAGCTTGTGGAAGCTATCCCAGCATATTCCTCATCTTCATCACTCAAATACTGTACCCCTAAAGATTTATTAGTCAAACCTTAATTAAGGAAAGTCACCACATTTAATTTTGTCTCTTGTCACTAAGGATGAGAGGGTCATCCTTGTCTCTCAAATCAAATATAATGGTATAAATTTCCTCCTGCGTGGGCAGTACACATGAACAGAAGCACCATGTCTTGACTCAGCCACGGTCCAGCCAATATTAATGGGCGAGATGCCTACACTGCCTCAGGGCAGTTACCAGAAGGCTCCACAAAGATGGTCAGCAAAAACAAAGCATGACAATTTTAAATTGAGAAATTGAGCCCACAAAATATATAGCACAACAGTTGTGGTATATGTCTAGTATGCTGGGGGCCTTCATATTGCACCTGGCATGGGATATGTTGGCAAAGGGTTAAATTTAAGATGTTCATTATCTCTTAATACATAATTAAATCCTGGATCTCAAACTTTCTTATTCATGGTGTACTAAGCCAGCCTAGCTTTAACACAGGTACCTCCCCATATCCATTACAGCTAGGAGAAAAAAAAAGGATAACAAATAATTTCAGATTTTATACAAAAACTCCAGACTATCCGAAATAAAAAAAACCAAATGCGCTATACATGTAAATGAAGCAAAATAAATCTATTGAACCCAAATTAGTGCAGAACTGTACTTAATATTAACCCTTTAAATTATCAATAACAGAAAGAGAATAATAAATATAATATCTAATCTTGTAGACACTTTCATTCAGTAGAGTATCTAGTCCTTCAGCTGTTTCAAAGTCATTCTTGTTGACACTGAACTGCTTTATTTTGTCTTGTTTTTTCTTAATACTGTGTCAGACACTGTTTATTTATATATGGTGAAATCCTGTATGACCTTTGCTCCAGGAATGCCACTTTCAAGCTTCTCTATTATAGATGCAGGTTTTCCTTTTCCTTCACTATAAACTTTCTTGGGAACCAGTGGAAACACTTTATAGGGATTAAAAGTTAGAAAAAAGGAAAACATTTGTGGCTGGGTTTTCAAAGTTCCTCACTGCTTGTCAGATAAATACCAACTGATGTCCTGGGATCACCAGGCCAACTGGCTAGTCCAGATTAATTGAAGCCCAGATCACTGGGGTCTGGACAAGTGAGGATTCACTGTTCGTCATATAACAAAATATGATTCTTCTTTTTGTTACTTTACCACTCAAAACATATATAAAGTCATGTGAAAGATAACTACCATATACATATTAATCAAACTTGTGTGGACCCTCCTCAAGATATTTATCAGCGATATTTTTTGCATGTTAAAAAGCAAAAACAAATGCTCAAGATGAGCAGGGAAAATACCTGAACTGCACAAACCAATGACATAAGGACAAATGCTCAAGGAAAGGAGGCAAGTAACTGATGAAGTAAGAACAAATGTACAAGGGGGTCCTGGAGAAGGAGTTAGGATGCAGCCAATGTAGGGAACAGAGAATTGACACTGATAACAATTTATACAGCAAGATTCAATCTTCTCTGGCACAAATTTAGAATTAGATATTAAGAATGCCTTATTCTATATAAATGTTTAAAATACATCAAAGATATACAAGGTCCTCCAAAAACCTCAAATGCCACAAAAACTTGTCCACCCCCTCACAGTACCACAAAAATAAAATGTCACACTTACATTTTAGTACTTTGTCATCTCTCCTTTGGCCTTAATTACCATCTGCAGACGTCTGGGCATGGAATTCGCAAGGTTCCTTAAGTATTTTAGGTCCATGTTTTGGGTCCATCCTAGGGACTTGATCTCCTGAATGAGGCGAGGCACTGATGAGGTGCTGCAGGAAGCAAGCTTAACTTTCTGTCATCTGGTTCCAACAGTTCTCGATTGGAGCAGCTGAATATTTTTCTTTGATAACCAATTCATCACCTTCCTAGCCTTATGGCAAGGGGCACTATCCTGCATAAAGTGATAACACCCGTGAATCTCATAAAAAGAAAACAGATGTTCCTCGAACACCTTAACGTGTTTTTAAGTAAGAAGTACAACCCTCCCCTACCCATTGCACCACTAAAGCAACCCCAGATCATCACACTATCTGAGTGTCTCACTGTCTTCACTGTGAAATGAGAGTCGTACTGGCTAGCACCCTCTGACCTCCTCACCCTCCCCTGCCTTGACTGCACATACTTGAAGGAATTTTCATCGGAAAACATTACTTTACTCCACTGTTGCTCACTCCAGTCCTTGAAATTCTTTGCAAATGCAATTAATTTGCATTTCATTTCATTTCCTTCATTATCAGGGGTTTGGCAGCTGGCATGGGTGAGGGAAGGTGATGGTCCTTTTGCAGGAGATGTTGAATGGTTCTTTGAGAGACAGCTTCCTAAAAGTTTTGGATGACTTTTCTTCAGTCTGGTGGCTGAAATGTGGGGTTGCTTTAATACTTCTCGTCTTAGGAGGTTATCTGTAGATCTAGAAGTCTTCCTTGGGTGACCAGGGATAGGTTTTGGTGGTGGGATGATGTTGTCAGGGAGACCAAGAGAGCTGGCAAGCAGCTGCCTGATAATGCATTCTGAGCACCCAGTGTGCCTAGAAATTTCACGTGTATCCACATCCTCTTGTTTTCAGGTGAGAATTCGGGTTTTCTCCTCCTTAGCAAGGTAAAAGCCAACCATCTTAAAGGACAGATGAAAGAAATACAGCTCCCAGAAGTGAAATTCTCAAAATGAAGTGGCAGCCGGGATGAGTAAAGAAAGAATGTCCCTTCCCCACAACTGCCTGGTGCTCACATCTTTAGTTACACCACTCTCAGTGACCAAATGTACAATAATTTCACCCTAAAAGCACTATATGCTTGTATCAGTATGTATGTATGTGAATATATATATATAAGGCATCACCTAAAGCAAGGGCTTAAGCGTCATGTGTGTGAATTTGAGATAGGAGTTTTCCCATTTTCTATTTTCAATTCTCCGTAGATTGGTATACCTCTTATATCCATAGCTTACTCGAAGCCTGTGGGAGCTAGGCTTCAAAAATAATTTTCCCGAGTCCTCACATGGCTATAAACTTCCAAAAATTTACATTATCTAAAAAGGTCAGATTGGCACTTATGCTGCTGCTTTAGGCAACGCTACATATATATAAACACACAGACAGTATATGTGTGTGAAACTGTAGAAAGTCTGTGTATGCATGGGTACACACATGGGGTAGTCAGGGGACAGGGTTGACATGATATCAAATCAGCTGTTCACAATAAGTTCAAAATATATGCAGTATGAGGCCAACCCTACTTCATAATTTGTTATCAGTATTAATTCTCAATTATCTTAAGTTCTTTAGACTTTATCAGCAAATCATAGGATACAAACAACAACAGTAAACAGATGAACAAAAATCTACCTTCCAGTAGGTGGCATAGTGGACAGCATTAAGAGTGGCATAGAAATACTCATGGGGTTGTACTGAGTATGTATATACCAATATTTTATATATGTACATGAAAGTGTATGCCCATCACCAGAAGACTTGAAGCAATAATATTATACCTATATGGTTTAGATCTTATCCTGTACTCAATCTTTATATCTTGGAAAAACAAAACCATTCTTGTAGGCCTCTAGTGTGAGCACATTCAAAATAACTATACCATCTCATGCTAGATAGTATTAACAACATACATTTTACTCTGCCCTGAGCAATCCCTTATTCTGTATTTTACAATAAATTAAAATCAAATTCTCTCCAAAAATTATCTCCACTTGAAAATTTCAAAGATATCCAAGAAGAAGGAACAAGTAATTGTTTATCAATATTATTGTGGCTAAATCAATATTATTTATATATGTAAAAAACAAAAACAATAATAATGTGCAATTGCTCAGTGATGGATTCCAAAAGGTTTTGTCAGTTCTCCATTAAAATGAAGAACTGATAATAATTTATGTAATATGAAAATAAAAGGTGAAATACAATACACTTACAATGCACCTTACTGTACAGTACTGATTAACCTCTTAAATCCTGCATGTTGTCTAATATGACAAACCTCCAGGGTATCATTTCACAACTATATTCTAGAGGTTTATAAAAAAATAATTTACATTACATTGTCAGTGGCATACATTTTATTCTTCACTAAGAGAGAACATTTCCAGTTGTTTTCTCCATGTACTCCAACAATATATAAAACATTACCAAATACTTCAATAATTCATCATTAATAAAATAACAATCATAAATACTGATATTAACTTGCTATTTCTGATGGATATGGTCAACATTTACTTAAGATAACAACTGTGAAAATGAGTGCTTGATGAAGACCGCTCACACGTGATATAATAACATTACCACTAATGACTATGTCTGTCTTCTTTTTCTGTGATCTAAGTAGAAAAGCAAAAGACAATTGTGATATTTCTTTCATTACTCCGTGAATAAAGAATACCAAAAATAATCTTGTACTACCCATAATGTTTGACACCTATAAACTAATGACTGCTCACTATGAGAAATATTTCAATTCACTTGGTAGTTCTAAAAGGAGTACTTATTACTCTAACTGTCTCCTGTCTGATTGATAAACATTATTAAACAGTTATTTACTACAACAGATCTTCAATTAATGCCAAACAGAATTAATTAAAATTCCCAAGACAATTGAAACAATGCATTTCTAGATATCCAATACTGTACTTGAAAACAGTTATGACTGTCTTATAGCAGTATTATAACTAGTATCCTGATCTGAAGTGAGAAGGTGAAATAGAAAGAATGATTTAGAAGTTTCATATTTTCTAAAGATATCAGTGGCAGGAACATACTGTGTGAGAAAGTATTTAATGAGTATGAAACTTTCTCTTTCTACAAATATATACACAGAAAACCCAAAGAGAGTGAACAAGTTATATATATACAACAGCCAAATTGCCAACTGCATTGGTAAAGCATTAAAAAATATTAGAGCCAATGGCTATGTAGTTCTTAGAAAAAAAAAAGAAAAAAAAAAAAAAAAAAAAAAAAAAATATATATATATATATATATATATATATATATATATATATATATATATATATATATATATATATATATATATGCAAGTAAATCACTGTAGGTGCGCGTGATCTAGGTATATGCTGATAACCACCAGGAAAGAAGAAAACACGAAGTTCCCAAGCGCTTTCGTGTAATTCACATCTTCAGGGTGAATTACACGAAAGCGCTTGGGAACTTCGTGTTTTCTTCTTTCCTGGTGGTTATCAGCATATATATATATATATATATATATATATATATATATATATATATATATCTTGATAAAATCACACGGGAAAATGGAAACAACGGAGCACCGGTGCTCCATTGTTTCCATTTTCCGTGTGATTTTATCAAAATTTATCTTATCCACGTTTTCATTGTGGATTTACATGATATATATATATATTTATATATATATAAATATATATATATATATAAATTATTCATGCCACTCATCCTTTTACAGTATGTACAGTCTTTATATATCAATGTATGACCTACAGTATATCCCTGAAAATTTAATAAAGACATCTTCCAGTTTTCATAACTTTAACTCATAATTGTTTTCATTATCTCCCATAAAATTAAAATGCAATTTATTTCCCCAAACACTTCACATGCAAACTTTGGGTACTAATGGATATCACCCCTGAAATCTCATTGATCTATTACAGTACCATGAAAACTGATTCCTATCTAAGGAGTCCTTCAAATCTGTGATTGGATAGTTAATGATTAATTAATGGAAAATTAATCTGCACCTTTATCTGAAATAACTATGAGTTTGTTAGATCTTTGAGCAATTTTCATGGGCTTACATAAGAAAAATCAGTAGAATCTTCCGCCAGCTATCTTGGATACGCCCACCTACAGTATTGCCTGGAAGGCAGGAGCAGCTTCAGTTGCCATGTGTCACTCACTACACTAGGACTATGTAACTATGCTCCATGCATCATATTATACCTTCTGTATAGTGTTTGTACCTTCTGTGAAGCACTTTTATGTGTATTATAACTACAGTACTGTGCTTCCAAATGCCCCTATGCAGCCTCCTGGTGATGCTACAGCTAGCAAGAAATGGGAAAAGTTTCAACTTTATAAACTACTGTATGGTAAAATGGTAAAAATCCAACCACCTATTACCCAACCACAGCTAGCTGTAACACACAAGGTGGAACCAGTGTTATTTGTCAAGACCATTTTAATGGTCATTTAGAAGACATTAAGTACTGCAAACTGGGGACAGAATAACAATTAAATACTAACTGTAAATATAAACACGACACCACCAGCAGGACTGCATCTGCGTCTTACCATTGCATCGCTGGTTCAATGCCCAGGTCAGATGTGACAGATGTTATCCACTGTGATCCTACAAAGCATTGCAGGTTTTATCCAGGCAGTCTGGTTTCCTTTTGTACAGTACTAACACTGACAATGGAGGTCATATCAAAGAACAGAATGACTGTCTGAATGAGTAGTAAGCTGACAAGTGATGGAAATGATAAATTAGAAAATTACTGTTTAGTTATCAACTGTGGTACAATACTGCTGAAATGTGTTTTAATCCATTTTTATTGGAAATACTGTGCCCTATGTAATTATTTTGTTCAGAGTGAAGTAAAAATAAACCAAGTACCTGTAATTTGTATTTAGGACTTGGCATTAGAATATCACATCTGTCAATACAGCGTAGGAGCTGCCAATGAACTCGTCTTTTATTTGAAATAATGTTTTACTTTGTTATTACTTTATGGCTATTATTTTTTTTAATGTAGTGATTATTGTTAGAATGTCATGAAATAATGGCAGAATTGGGTGTGGGGTCAATTATATGGCAGTTGAACAAGCCATTAATTGAAAGTTGGTGGTCAATGGAATGTTGGATAAGAGAGCATCTACCGGTATATGTACTGTATACTGTACAGTGAACCTCATCAATAAGATTTCATTAGAGAGAATGGAAAGATAATGTAACATGTTTTTACAGTATATGGTGAGTAAGTTGTGGGATTGTGATAAGTGTCAATACACACAAGTGAGATGCTTTGACAAAGAGAGCTAACTGCTCTAAGACCCAATGGCAATGTCACTAGGCACCCCATTTCACTCATAAACTCATTGTTAGTAGCAGTAACCCAACCAAATCTTTATGGCAAACAATTACATAAGAATAATATGGCAATATAATATAAATATCTCCTCACAGCACATCTGTTTCAAACAACACACTATATTAATACTTCTCACAAAAATATTAGGAAAAGCATTTGCACAAATAACTAAATATGTTAATATCCCTTCCACCAATAAAATACTGCATCAATATCTTTCTTCAATGTAAACACACCAGAACTGACATGCTGTTTTAGTTCAACTTGGATGTAAACCTATAATGTACAGCAATGTTATCTGTGTTGTTATTCTGGAACAGTATTGCAGTTTGGAGGGATACAAATGATGGAAAATCCCAAGTCCATTCTTACAATGTTCCATATGTGTAGATGTTGAGTATTTCTACTTACTACTGTATGTTATAAATCAACTGAACAATCATCAAAGTTCACACTATCAACATAAACTTTTCTGTACTGTACTGTACTAGGAAATTAGATCAGGTTTTCTGTGTATATGAATATCAAAAGCCTTAATAAATGACAAGAGGAAATTTGTGCCCAAATAGACAGAGAAGGTTAAATAGGATTCATATTTAGATAAAGTTAAGTTTTCATATAGAGATTGAAGATTTGAAAAAGTTATTTGAATTGAGAATATGAGACTCTTAAGTGATGATAAGATGATATAAAAGTTTCATTTTAGCCAATGAACCAACCATCTATTTTGTTATAAAATATGTATTGCTAACATCTTTCTGTTCCTTTCTATCAGGATAACACTATAAAAATGCTGAAAAACCAACTACACATTAGCAAACATCAACCAATGACATATTATGAAAGACTAGCCTTAACAACCAGTAATATAAAACTAATAATAATCGTTATCACCCTTAATGACCTTATAAACATGATGTCACCACTAATAATTAGTAGTATGTGATGGATATGCAAAAATGTTGCCTTCAAGGACTTAATGGGGCATTAAACTAATCATTCCAACATCAAATGTTGGATCCCTTTTTCAAATATATTTCTTATTAGACAAATACTGTTTTTAATACAAATGAACAACTACAAAATTTCATGCTAGTAAAAAGTGTGCTGCTGTAAAGTATGTACTGTATACAGTATAAGCAATAAAAGTGTGTGAAAAAGCTAATTTGAAGGGATCAGGGCAGTTAAATGCTACTCACCACAGTTGACTATGATGTGATAAATTGCTGAGACTTATACAGTACTGTTTATCATTAAGTGATCTTGCACTCTTATTCTCTGATTCCCTCAGGTGCCAACAAATCCACCAATGTAGGAAGACACATTGTCAAATTATTGGTCATAAGACAGTGCCTTGTGATTAACAGCTTAATCAGCAAGAACTTATCTGATATTTATCCTCAATAAATATTACAAGGATTTGCTTTTGTCTCTCTATATTGACTGTGTATTAATTTTCTTTTCAAATATTACAAATAAATATCTGAAGTCAATCAATGTTAACTAATAAATATTTCCTGTCTGGCTGACACTACTAGAAAACACAAAATTAGTTTTATTAATTTCATTTTAATAGCATTTTTACTTTGCAAACTGGGTATTTAATATAAAACCTTGAAATACATTTTTCACACAAGGATACAGTGGCTTTGGATTATTTCATAAATTCACAATACAGTACTGCATACAAATTTATCAATGGTGTCAACAGTGAATGAGATGCTCTCTACATGATCTTCCTTGATGTTTTTACATAATTCTAAATGTAAAATAAATAAAAATAATTAATAGAAACAATCCACAGGTGTTATATATATATAATCATACAGTAGATCCCGCCACACCCGTAGATTTTTATTTTGTGATTTGCCAATCCATGGTCCATCGAATTGTGGTTCAAAACATTCATCATCCACTCAGATCCATGCCTTTTATTTTATGTTGCACTGGGAAATACTTAAAAACATTCTGGAAAATATTTCTTTGATGGAAATTTATAACATTGGATGGTATTCAAGTTTCAGGTATACAGTACTGTACATTGTATAATGCAGAAACTATGATTCAAAATGTTGTTAAAAAATTGAAGTCCATGAAAGGTTAAGTGTATAAAGTACTGTTTACACATTAACAGTATAACTCCCGAGCCTCACATACAGTGTTTGGTTAATCTTCTCATCAGTAATATTACACAACACTGTAGTTGTGGTCAGATTTTCTTACAATTATCTACTTTATAGAATTGGTTTGTTGTTGGAAAGATAACTGCTGTTTACCTTCACTATCACTGTAACTCCATTGACTTTTCTGTAATTTGTAGAGACAGCTAAATATTTCAACATACAGTACTATTATAATTTTTTTTCTGTTATAAAACATACAAAATAAAGCAGAAAGTTGGCAGAACAAAGATGCTAACACCATCACACCATTTTCAATTTACTCTCCTCACTCTTTCTCATCTCTCTTCCCTCTCCAATCTATTTTGCTGAGAGAAAAGAAGGAAGAGGAAGGTGCTTACCATATTCTCTCCTTGAGTAAGAAACCTCTCACTCCCCTCCCTCCGTCTCTTCTTCAATATCCTAGGGAGGAAGACGAGGAAGGAGGAGAGGAGAGAAAAGAAAAGAGAAAATTGGAGATAAGTTGGAAAGAGAGCCCCTCTCCCTCCGCCATCAACCTCTCTCTCTTGTCCTCAGGAAAAAAGTGCAGTGAACTGTTATGCCAGTCACCTAAAGGTAAAGATGGGAACACAGCTGATCCATCAAGGAAAAGGTGCAGGCAGTAGCACTTCTTATGGCTCAGTGATGGGCGAGGCAGGTGTGTGTGTGTGTGTGTGTGTGTCTTTTGTAGCACCCATACAATTATATTAAAATGTCCATAATATTTTGCTTCAATTTCTATAAATTTATTTATAAACAGAATCTCTGCAAAATTCACTAAACATAGTAAGTGAATATGATAATTACTTTTAGAATTCCAATAAATTTAGGGTAATATTTTCGGCCCCAGAACATAATCCATTATTTCCTATATGTGCCATTGATTTACATCTCACAATATTTATAATCCATGGGGTCTGTCAGGACCTGATCCAGCAGATAATGTGGGATTTACTGTATGTGTGTGTGTGTGTGTGTGTGTGTTTATGTACTGTATGTGTTTCATGGGCATGTGTATGTGTCCATCTATGTGTTCTGTGTGTGTGTGTGCATACGCATCATGTAGAACAACAACTATGATAAGTACATTTGTGCTTTTTGATACGCTTCTTTGATTTCATAAGGAAACCAGATTTAAGGCTTCATATAAAAATCTAATTCTGTGGGAGTACATGAAAAGGCCATGAAGAATCTGTTACTTTTTTGTTTTAATGATTATCAACACAGATTCTTTTCCAAGCACTGAGGCACACAGCAAAATACTTTTTTTTTCATTACTCATAATATGATTAAAATTTACTGAAACTAATTATTTTTTTATTTTTTTTCCAATTGTTCACCATGGTTGACTGTTATTTTAATTCCTTTTGATTGTTTGGCTTCCAAATTATTAAACTTCTTTTATATTTCGTATTCGTCAGTTTTATAAAAAATTAAACAACATTTGAAACATTTCATTCTATTAACTTTGGAATACCACCAACAGCATACCATTACAGTATATGCTAAATATAACATAGTGTTTAGGGTATATACATGTTTATCTTGAATATCACTACAGTACCTTAAAGTTTCAAAGTCAAACAGAATAATTTATTTTTAGAACACAATGTACAGTGCATTTCCTATAGGATTAAGAGGTATGCCAATGGTGTCTCACAAGAACCTAGTAGTGTACAGTATAGAGAGTCCATGAACAATACTTGTTTCTGAAAGGCATAATATAATTTCACTGGTAAATTATTATGTTTGTCACTTTTGGCTTTGGTGTTGTAAACAGATTTTAAATATGAAAGATTTGGTGTTATGATATTCAAAATTATTATGCTCTTAAAATTATTACCAAAAATTCTTCCACCACACAGCTTTTCATTTTAATTAGCTTCATCTTGATCCACGTAACTCATGCAAGCACTTCCTAACTGTAGGTTCAATATCAAAATTGGCAGTTTGCTTTCCTCATACCCTATCATTCTTTCAAATATTGTTAAGAGTTAGCTGAACCTGTGTAGATGAAGATATCTTTTAACTTGTCCATCTTGTAAGCTAATCAGATAATTCATGTATCCACTGACCTTCCTTGGGAAATACAATATAAAAGCTACTTATCCTCTTTCAGACCCAACAAATTTTTGATGGTCTGTTGTGCTTTAGCAAGTGGTGCTTGTGCAGTAGGTGGTTCTTTTAGTGCTGAGTGAGGTAGGTTGAGGGCCAGAGGATCACGAAGCCTCTCCAAGTCACACTGTAACTCGGCCAAACGATTCTTGAGAACGTTGTACTTACCAATGTCCATCCCTAGTTTCTTGGCCCTCTTGTGGAAACAAAGCAGGAACTGTCTATCTCGAACCTCCGGTAAAACAAAGTCCTGTAAAGATTTGAAAATGTAATTCTTGGACAAATATTAAGGAAATTTATGTGAATCACAGAGTACTACCAAATTTTTTTTTTTTGTGGTTCATTTGGAAAACTAACTCTCACTAAACAATGACAATGATCCTATACTATAATTAGAAAGAGTCAACTGCCCAGGCTAATGATTTGAATTAAGACACTTTAGTAGTCAGGCTCATTCTGTCAAGTTTCCAATGTGGACCAAAAATACTCATAAGGTGAGCTAGAGATCTATATTCATTATACATAACTTTCCAAACAACCTGTTTCAAAAAACCTTTCAGGGAACATTAAAATTATCTCTGGAACCCACATCTGAGGAAACAAATGCCTTGTAATGCAAACACCAAGTCATCTACCCATCAGCTAACTACCACCTGAAAGAAAGGAAGGAAGAAAGGGGTTATAAAGAAAGAAATAGCATCTCCTAGCTGCTAATAGAACATCAGAGCAGGCAGAGACATCCAACTGACAGATTGTATGACTAGGAGCTGAAGGTCACTTGAACCTGAATGATGTTTTATTACTCACATGAGATCATGGAAAACATTTGTAATAGTCCAGTGACTGACTTATAGTTCTCACCTTTCTCACTGCTCCCAATTTACATGTGCTGCATTTGAGCAGCACACTCTACCTAGGAGTTTTAAATAAAAAAACAGCAAGGTTTGGCATGCATATTCATGGATTATTCTGAATCGGTTATTTATTCTAAAAGTGAATCATGAGACAAAAGTTGTATGCTCATCAAAAATAAAAAATAAAAAATAAAAAAAAACAGAAGTAGATCTCTCACCTGTTTTGTGACGACGTAATAAGCATATGCTCCCATTGCTGTGCCATAAGTAACAAAGTATGTGACAGGTTCCATAATATCCCATGAATATTCCCACCATGTCAATCTTGCAAGAAATCCAAACTGGAGAGCCATATAACCTAATCCAGCCCAAGCTAAAATGGCTGTGCGTCGTTCAGCAGCTGCAACCAAATTTTCACGTTGCTGTTGAAAAATTTATAGATTTAGGGATATGACTACAGTGGATTCCTACTGACACATGGAAAATATAGTCTAATAGTTACACACTTATATTAACACCCTGTACAAATATTCAGCTGACATATCAAATAAAACAATGACAAATTTCACATGACAGGTTACCATATATCACAAATAGAAAAAAAATATACAGTATCTCTGATCAGTGTCATACTGTAGTTCCCATAAGACCACGGCTCACTACAGTGTACGTTATTCTTGCTATCCTATATTAGCTATCTATTAAATTTCCCTCTCAAACATATCTGAGGGAAAGGAACTAAGTACAGCCTCTCACATTTACCTGTCTACTAGAACACCTTCAACCAACAAGAACTTCTACAGTTACATGATTTACAATAGAAATATCATGCCTTGGTTATCAGTGCTATACCGATTAACACTGAAAATATGGTCAACTAAACAAATTAACTGCACTGTAATGTATTATAGTGTTAAGTATTTAGAAGTAAATTGAACTGTACTCTAGTGACAATGAGATTCTGTAAATTATGACTGAGGATGTTGCTTGAATCTTAAAACAAGGCATACAGTACACTAAAACCTCCATAATTCTTAACTACATAATTTGTAATTTAATATAATTTGGATATCTTAAAAAATTCCAAATTGGCATCATATTCTTGAGCCCAAAAATGGTAAGAGCAGAACACTTAAGAAGGTGCACACTAAGATTTCAAATTACGGAACTAGAGACACAAAATTCAACAACTAGGACTAATACTGTACAGTACACAAATACCCCCCCCCCCCCCCCCACTCCCCAGCTCCTCTCTACTCCTTAGAGAGGAGTCTGAAAAACGTAAGTTGTCAATTAGCATTGGTAGCTAAAGTGCTTTGAGATCGCACACTACTTGTCCTACCTCACAACCCACTGACTTTCCATGGTTGGTTGTGAAATGAGCTCTCAGGATCAATCTCTTAGCTACTGTAAAATCTAATGACTCAAAAATAAGAGTACAGAAGCTAGTTGCTGCAATGAGGAGGGATGTGGAAAGAGAACAGTCTTTGACTTACAAACTGCCTATAACAGTTACCTAAAGTTCCCTGTACAGTAAAGCAACATATCTGTCAATCGAAAAGCTTGAGACCAAGAGGCTTCCGTAAAGTCGATACTATCATGAACACTTGTCTTAAGTAAGCAAGTAATAAACCAGACTACTTATATCAGTTTAGTTATATACTATATACTATTAGCTTCTGTAAATACCTGTACAGTATACAGGCACTCCCCGATTTATGAAGATCTAATTTATGAAAATCTAAATTTACAAAATAAAAAAATTGTCCCATGACAGTTACAAATAGGTCCCATGTTTCAATTTACATAAACAATGTCTGAAGTTACTTTTTTTTTTTCATAATTTTTGCAGTAGGAAGATGTTGAGGTGCTGACATAGGTCTCTATGCTTCCTGTACCAGACCTGGTGAGTTTGTAAAGACTATTAAACTAAAAACAACATGGCTCACTGTCATGAGTAGGGTTGAAACTAGCGGTTAGCAGTTATTCATGAAGTAACATAGAGAACCTTTGTAATTGGCTTAGATCTCTGTTGCTAGCTGAGGTCCAGGCTTCCGACAGCTGATTGGCAGAAGGTGGCAGGAGGTCGCAGTGTGAACTTCACTGGAGGTGAGAGAGTATTGTATCAGGTTGTAGGATTATCCAACCCCTCGCAGGCTGTGTGTGTGTGTGTGTGTGCTAGTGTGGATTATACCCGGCCAAGAAGCCTGTTGGTGGAAGTCTCAAGTGAGGAACTGGTAGAGAATACAGTAAGGGTATTGTCCACTTTGAGTTTGCGAGCTATTTGTGGGACCAGTTAAGGAAGGGGAGGAGTAATTATGTCCTCCAGTGAAGAACCACCATTGGCCTTGGCTGTACTGTTAGATCCGTTTAAGTCAATGTAGTAATATCTCTGTTAGCCAGAATACCTTTTGGCTCAAACTTTCCAATAGATGGAATTTAAATTTGCTAAGAATTTTGCCAGAGAATTTCTCTCAATTCTGGGTTTGGGAATGATTTTCCGAGGTTGAAAACGAGGCGCATTTTCTGGAAAATTCAGAAAAAATTCCGGAAACTCTCTCCATATTTTCCTTCGGGACTAGGAGCAAATTCCGAGGATGAAATAATGTGCATCGTCTGAAAAATTTGCAATTTCTGGAAAATTCCAAGAAACTTTTCCCAGTACAGTACCTGGAAAATTTCCAGGGATGGGGGATTTTTTCCGGGTTTGAGAGAGTCATCTCATTACCCGGAAATCTCTCATTCCTGGAAGTGCTCTGCAACAATTGTTGCGGCTAACGGGGATATCACTGTACAGTACTTAGGTGTTGTCTGTGGTTTTACCATGTTATATGGCTAGGGCCTGGTATGTTATCAGTTGTCCTTCTATATGATCGTTGTCATGTTATACATGTTGGTCATGTTATGTGGTGAAATGAGTTTTCTGTATTTTGTGGCTATAGTATGTTACTATTGTATGTTATATTTAGACAGTACAAATTTTCTTGGTCAATAATGCAGTTCTTCTGTTACTTTGAAATTTGAAGTCGTGCCACGAATAAAAATGTCAAGCTGAACAGTATCAGCGACATCCGTGGATTCATTCATACATAAAGAATAAGACTCAAATCTATTCATTGTTCCCAATGTTTTCTTCTTTGTATTGTCTGCCATGTCATCAATCTTTTGAGTAACTGTTCACCATGAGAGACTAATAGAAAATAATTTATTCTTTTCAGGACAAAAAATTCTGCTGCAATTACAAGATACTCTTCTGCAAGTGGCTCGAGTCATTTAATTCACTGATAGCATAACATACTGTTGTGTGGCTTACAACATTAGCATGAAAATTTTTTAATAATTCTTGTTGTCTACTGTACCTCTTCATCATGAAGTCACTTTGGCCTTTAATTTTATCATATTTGCCTGTGTGCTTTGAAGTAATGTATAATGACGGCAAATGAAGTATTCTTTCATCACTGCAACAGATTCTGAACATATCAAACATACTGGTCTGGCTTTAAATTAACAAAAAAATAATTTTTTAGTCCAATTGGCATTCAACTCTCTGCATTCAGTATCAACCGTCCTCTTCTTTATAACAGACTGTGTCATATTGTCTTAAAATCAATACCAATGCTTTGATACACTATGCACAAATAACTATGCAGCACACAACCTTTTTGATGTCTGACTTACGTACAGCAGACTTGAACCCAATGGTGAGTAAAGTCTGAATGTGTACTGCACATATGCAGTGGTACTGGTACTCATATGAACAGAGCAATGTACTCAATAAAATCCACAGATTATTTTGCTGGTTGCTTAACTCCGGTTTGCTTATAAAATTGAAGTAAAAAAACAAATAAATTTGTATTATCTTTATTTACTTTTAAAATTAAAATGTTCACCACTTTAAAATACTTTTACTTGAGGGTCAAACTTATCTCATGGATGCCAAGTACTTGTGGGTTGCTCAGCAGGCCAGACATTGCCTGTGGGCCGTATTTTAACCACCCCTGATAAGGCTACAACTCAATATTATCCATTAACACATAAATACTATCATGATTGGTAATTTATATATATCCTGCAAGTAGCCCTAACAATAGTATAAGGTCCCAAGCCAGAGCTCTGTTGAACATGATTGTCCTCTGTAGAACCAGCAGTGCACAGGAGAGGATGGAACCCCCTGTGCTGGAACTGGCATGAGAGTCCCATGTTCTTTGATTGAGGTAGATAAAAATGGCATGTACGGTGGAATCTATATAGGCCATATAATTCCCATGCCTTGACTATGCAACATCCACATCAGTCAGACACCCTTTATAAGATATCCAGGTATGGTTGGAAAAATGGTCACTATTGTATCACTTGCCACTCTGCTCAGGAGAATGGTAAGATTGGTAAGTGGGGACTGTATGTGATATCATTGGTTATCCATGAAGTTATAGATTATAAAATTGATTATAACAGAAATGAAAAGATGGAAGAAAATTTTACCAAAGTAGAAACGACTGGTTACTATAATTCATTTTTCCATATACATTACCTGTACCAAGTCTCATGATATTGCACTGTTAGCTGCTTGAGAACATGATCATACAAGCTTGATGACAGACATACAGGCAAACAAACAAATGAACTGGTTGAAAAGCCAAAGAATGTTGTTATGATTACAGTCACATGAGCTTTCCCGGTCTGTACACAGTATTTCTAAAATTAATTCAACTATATATGTACAATGCTATGTTGATATTCAAACTCATTGTTTCAGATTAATGTCCAGCCACTGCCATTCTCCATGAAAAAAGAAATTGAAAATAAACAATGAATAGATACAATACAAAATAATCACTAAAATATATTAATTGTATTTAGACAGACTTAACCACCGTTAAGTCTATAATGATATACCTGTACAGTATTTATTAATAATTTAGAGAAAAAGTAAAGTGACAGTAGTTAACTTAAAGTAGTAAAACTAAGTGATGTTTTAACAGAACATATACCTGTATATAAGTTCTGAGATGCACTGCTTGTGACTCCATTCTTGCATAATGCAAACCAATCACGTTCTTTTGAGCTGTGGAGAATTATTTTTTTTTTTACCAACGAATTTTAAAATTATGAACTAACAGTAAATAGAACACAACTAAAACAGTTTAGTTTACCTTTTCAAGTGGAGCTAATTGTGATTTTAAGTCTTCAATCTGTGCCACAATATCTCGTTCCTTCATCACTTGGTGTTGGTCCACATTAAGAGCCATATAAAGCTTATTCACCAGCTGGCGGACATCTCCCATGTCACTTAGCTCTTCCTGCGTGTGTAAGGACAGTAGCTTAGTTAATATATTTGAGCATATTCTTGAAGTACAAAGATGTGAAGGAATGTTCCTATAATACCTTTTGACAGAACCTAAAGTCAAGCAGCTTTTGATGAGTCAACTGGAAATGGCCCCAGCACATCATCATCTTGCTGTTGCTTTATTGCTTCTGTTGTCTTCCTGCCTGGCATGAACCCCAACTGCATTTCATTAATGTCCACTCTCTCCCCCATCAACTTCAAAATCATTCTTTCCACAACTTTCATAACCTGAGTGAACAGTTTCCTGACCCTATACAGTAGTTTCTGTGTTCAATTGCATCATTTTACCCTTGTAAGTGCTCACAAGCATTCTTCAGCCAGTCAGCTGGAAGAATGGGCAATTCAGTCACCATTGTCATGTCAGCATTGTCTGATGCTTACAACATTTCTGTAACTATTCCAGAGTCACAAGTAGCCTTTCCTTTACTGTACATTTCCTTCGCCTTTTTGTTAATAAATTTCTTCACACATATTATCTTTCAATCCTTGGGTATGATACCTGTGCTGATTCTCGTTACCAACAACCACATTTTTAGTCAGATCTCACTCACTGTTAACCAGTAACATTCTTGTCTCAACATACTTGTATTATTTGCCTTGCTATTCTGTACACCTCACCTATAGCAGCCACACCATTCAGCTTATCCACAAATGCATCTTGTTCAAACTTCTTAGCCTTGTAAAAACTTTCTTCCAGCCCTGTGCTTGGCCTTCAGGTACTCTTCCTTATCACCTCCCATCTGCCAGGGATTATGCAATCTTCTTTTCTCCTTTATCACTATGCCCACTTCATCATTCCACCATCAAGTTACTGCATGTCTGGCTGCATCCTCTGTCCTTCCACAGACCTTGTTAGCCACAATTAACAGACCACCCTTTAATGTGGCCCGGGAACCCTAAGTTATTCTAAAGTATTAATCCTATTTGGATACACCAATTACCATTCCTTTCCACCTGGCAACATCAGCCTAAATTGAGTGGTACTCAGTGCAGGAGGTGCCGAGCAGCCCAATCAGCATTCATCACAAAGTAGTGGTGGCTCCACCCTCTCTGAAGCTGAATGAATCTTGATCAGTCAACACATCACACAGACAGTTCCAAATGATTAATCATAAAACCAAGGGAAGAGTGAGGGTTTCCAAGCGGTCTGGTTTTGGGCTTCATCAGATAAGAGGGTTTCTGGTTATCATTCTTGAACCAGGCAGCTCTTGTAATCTAAATCCAGCTTCAATGAAAGGAAGGAGGCAAAGGCACACCAAAACTCCAGGATCACACAGTTAAACACTCCACACAAAGGTGTACTCAGTGTATTCACAAGGTATAGAATTCCAAACTCCCCGACTCTGTTACCAAATGGGTCTAGTGTTATCCTGGGCTCAACCCGTTATAATAAGAGTCCAGAGCCCCATCAGAAGTGGTTATATGTCATACCAAAGATGTTTTGTTAAAAATAGTTCATAGCAAGTGAATCATATGCATACCATGCAAGTCAGACATAAAAGAATGAAGTAATAAAGAAACTGAAAAAGTAAAAACAAAATTATTCTTTAACACTAACAATAATTTCCTTTCCAGTGATCCATTACAGAATCAAAACATTAACCTACACCTCTGAATAGACTGGGGAAAAAAATTACCCTAGAAAATCCCAACATGAAACTTGGGATATGGATAAAAATTTGTCTTTTACTGAACTTCTAGATCAAACCTAGAAGAGGAAAAAGAAAAGGCTGTGGAATAAATCAGATGAAGGAAACCAAACTAAGCCAAAGTGATTCCCAAAGGGGCCAGACAGGTTAAGATTAATATGGATACAGTATACCCCACCCTATACTCTCCCGCACACAAGAAGGTAAAAGGGCTGCCATATATTATCCAACTCTTAAGCTAAGTACTTTTTTATGTTGCACACCCATTCATAGTTGGCTCAACAGAATGTGCCAGGACCAACTCCATACTCTGGGAATGTGCAGTAACACAAGCCACTTGGCTGGGGTCTAAACTTAAGTGAGGTAGTGATAGGAAGAGTATCCAGACATAAAACTTGCTCTAAATTTGCATGATGGTAACTGGTCCACCATGCCATTCAGGTAACCACGGATAACCCATGCAAACAGGGAAAATGGCTCTAAACAGCGATGATGATGATGACACCCCATGACATACCAAGGTAAGCTTCTGTTCCTCTGGCACTACCACTCGGTAGGAGACGTCGTTGATGATCAGGTCAAAATCGGTCATTAGCAGAGATTCGATGCTGTCCGAGGTGGAGATTCGTACTCCATCTGCAAAAATTGGTACGGATTAAAGTAAAAATGATTACACTGTACTTTTATTTATAAATGTCAACGTTAAAAAGAAATAAGCTATTATAACACTGAACTCTATCTTCCCTACCCAAAGTACTGTACTGTATATCTGACTTCAAATCAAAGACTTTGTACAGTAATTAAAAGGACTTTAACATTGAACAGTATCTATAACACAATAAGATATTTTAGGTTTCACTGTTTCCAGCTACCCATTACAAGTTTTATAAAGTCAATCCAAATAATACAAAGCCACTGTAATACACTTATCAAATTTTGCATCAATACAATTATAAATTATGAAGTAAACAGGCTGTGATGTGTAGCGGCTTAAAATTATAACTAACTTGGGTTACCATTCACTACACCAGGGCTCTGTGACATCAGCAATTACACTCTGCTCACAAAGTTTACTGTCCGGTATATTATTCATCTATGGTACAGTACAAGTACTTTGAATTGTATCATCTGCGGCTTTTTCTTTTCTGTTTTTACCCATTTTCATAGCTTACTGATATTACAGTTAGTGCAATAGATGTGCTCACTGGAGGTCATATCATCCGATCATAATCTCAAGATCCATTGTATTTATCTTATAGTCCTGTGAAACTGTTGAAGTGGTACAGTAATTACATCTGACGCCATGTCCACCACACAAGTGCAGTACTGTAGTGCATTTTTTAATGTAAACACAATCAATCTTGAACACGAGAACTGTAATTTTATGAATGTTTTCAAGGTAAAGTTGACATATCTCTCCCCTGAACACCATATTTCTGTATTCCACTTCAAAATGTAACTGGTCTCGGAGTTTTATTTTGGGCTTTTCAAGGATGTTCTGATACTGTCATGACTTGTAAATACAGTACTGGAATATTTATGTAGTGTACGTCATCATCAATGACATATAATAAAATGAGACTCTAGGAGACAAGAACAGAACCTAAAATTTAAGGTGGGAAGGAGAGCAATACAAGAGAGGAATGGAGGTGAGACAGGTGATAAGATGGGAGGTGAGACAGGTGATAAGATGGGAGGTGAGACAGGTGATAAGATGGGAGGTGAGACATGCAATAAGATGGGAGGTGAGACAGGTGATAAGATGGGAGGTGAGACAGGTGATAAGATGGGAGGTGAGACAGGTGATAAGATGGGAGGTGAGACATGCAATAAGATGGGAGGTGAGACAGGTGATAAGATAGGAGGTGAGACAGGTGATAAGATAGGAGGTGAGACATGCAATAAGATGGGAGGTGAGACAGGTGATAAGATGGGAGGTGAGACAGGTGATAAGATGGGAGGTGAGACAGGTGATAAGATGGGAGGTGAGACATGCAATAAGATGGGAGGTGAGACAGGTAAAAAGATGGGAGGTGAGACAGGTGAAAAGATGGGAGGTGAGACAGGTGATAAGATGGGAGGTGAGACAGGTGAAAAGATGGGAGGTGAGACAGGTGATAAAAATGAGAGGTGAGACAGGTGGGACAGGTAAGAGTAACCTACCTGTAGTTCTGAGGACGACCCTGTCAATGCCGTGGTCCTCGTGGGTCAGCTGATGCACCAGGTCCTGCACTGTGTGGGTGACGGGCCGTAGAGTGAAGCGACAAAGGTCTCGCCGGGAAGGTAGCGGTACTGTCAACTGTGGCAGCCCATTACAAACCTCCACCGTCACACCTGCAACATAATGTAACATATTACACAACAGCACCGTCACATCTGCGGGATAAACTGCAACACACGCCATCGTCACACCTCCAAGAAAAGACAACATGTTACGTACCAATACTACAATGCCTGTAACACAATATACTGTCAGCACAAATAGGCTGCATTTATTACTCAAGTTATGTTTTCTGTTTTTGTCTTGGAGGAGGTAAACATTTTCACACCTAGAGTAGTTTAAAACCAAACCGAACCTATGACCATAAACTCGGCCCATCATGGAAAACAAGTTCTCCTATTTCTATAATGCTATTTTTTTCCCCTAGATGATAGCAGTGACAGTAATGAGTGAAAACTGTAATTAAGAGAGAAAGTTTTGATTTAGTGGCTGTTTGTGTGTGTGTGTGTGTGTGTGTGTGTGTGTGTGTTGTACCTCCAGATGACTCATACAACTATACTTTGTCCTATGCCAGTTTAACTTTCTCTTCTGATGTCTGACTTTAGTACCTCCATGTCTGTATTACCTCCATGTCTGTATTACCTCCATGTCTGTATTACCTCCATGTCTGTATTACCTCCATATTTCAAAACTCAAGTCATATAAAGAATATTAAATATATTTTTCCAGATAAATTTAATATTAAAACACATAATTCAGTCTAATATAACAGCGAGAAATTGAAGTGTGGGGGAAAGTAAGTGTGAGGGGGAAGTAAGTGTGGGGGAAAAGTAAGTGTGGGGGAAAAGTAAGTGTGGGGGGAGGGGAAGTAAGCGTGGGGTGAAAGATAGGGGGTCACCTTCGGGCTTCACCTCACCTGTGTTGTACTACCTCACGTTTCTGCCCGCCTGGAACTAAACAGGAAGCAGTATGACATCACACACATGTAACCTCATCCCCTATGACTCATTCATTCGCCCCTGGCTCCTTTGGCTGCTACCACTACCACACGTGCGGCACCTGTGGGTCGTTTATACCGCCAAAGGTTGCGTAGTTGCGTATATGGCCAGGTGAGTCTGATAATGTTACATGAACTCTGACACCCTTTATATATTTCCGAGCGTTTGAGACACCTCTGGACAATGACCATCACCACACCTTACTACCATCACTGCTCCACATCCACCACTGTTTCAATTCATCAAAACTCCACATCCCAATATTCATCCTCTTCAATCCATACTCTGTTACCACCACAGCACCAAATCCATCACCATGCTGCTGGTGACCGTGAGACAGGTGGTCCTCGCAGCTGGGGGAGGGGGGGGGGGGAGCACCAGGCCAGTAGGAAGTGTGTGTGTGAAGACGAGGAGACGAAAGCACAGCAGGAGTGTGACGGATGGCCGCGGCTTATAGTTCTGTAAACCACACAGGTAGCCTAAAAATAGACTTCCGTGGAGCTACATTAGAAGAGGTCTGTACAACGTAAGAGGAAAGGCGGCCACTGAGTTTCGACCTGACCACAGACATGCCAAGGTCAGCATCCTCCTTGTGTGCCAACAGGTGTACGCTAACACACGTGCAGGCAGGGAGAGGTCCACACCAACTCTGAAAGAATTAACCAACTACCTACAAGAGATCCTTAAACACTAAGAGCTGAGTTAACAATATAAACATCTCCAAAAACACAGCAGGGGCGTGTATTGTGAGGAGTTTCTGCACCTGACTGAACAAGCTGGTAATATGCAACAACGAAGTTAATGGTGTGAATTCAGGTGTCAACAACTGCAGACCTCACAACTCATTAATTACTGGATACGAGGCCACGAGTCTCCTTCATTGGTAAGGGCGTATATCATGTAGCGTGAAAAACACTTCGGGTTACCTTACAACAAAGTGCACCAACATATACATCACACGCCTTCTGTCCTCGGGCACTCTCAATCCCACTTACAAATGGATACTTAGCCTTACAAACTTGGAGAAGTAAAGATGGTCGAGTGCAGTGCTTGGCCACGCTGCCTACTTGTGTACAGAAGGTTTAGTAATGTATTCTGTACCCATAATAATGTTTAAGCAGTCATGCCTAAAGGAGTCATTTTAGTGGAGACAGTCAATTGACCTTTTGTCCACACATTTTAGCAAGGGCATCAAGATAAATAGATTGATAGTATATAAGAGTCAGTGGATTAACTAGAACTGTTGTATGGGGAAGAGAGTTTAGCCTTGAGGTAAGAGGAAGAAATTGTACTTGAGGCAGCCACGACCTCTGTGAGCGGGATCCATAACAACTTGATCTCAACCCTTAATTAGTGCGATTTGCGGCGTCTGGTTTTGTGAGATTGAGTACGTGGTAGTTAGTACTTAGGTGAGACTGAGTACGTGGCGCTCGGTACTTAGGTGAGACTGAGTACGTGGCGCTCGGTACTTAAGTGAGACTGAATATGTGGCACTTAGTACTTAGGTGAGACTGAGTGATGATACGATTGTCTGTGGTAATAACTGGTATAAAATGCGTGAGAGTACGGAGTAGATGTCTAATTGGTGTCTCTGGCTGTACTCTAGTGTGTATACGAGTACTATTGGGCTAGATCATAACAACAACACATCCCGGTCAACGTTGAGAGCCGTCAGTAGATATATAGTAACTTGTGATGTTTTTAGATTGGAGGTGTTAAAAGTCCAGGGCAGGTGAGTTTAGAGATGTCAGAGAGACCTCACACGCAGAGCTGAACGAAGAGCCAACTTGGTATTATATCCTGAAGTTTGGGATTTACCTTTAATTAAGCGACGTTATGGAGACAATGTTATCAAGATCACTTAGGAGGAGGCCAGGAAAGAGGGGGGAGGGGGGGTGTTAAGGTTATTATGAGGTTATTTTTTTTAATGCCTCACTCACCTGTCAAACCCTTAAATGTCTCACCCAATGACCACATCCTGTAGTCACATTCCAGTATAACACAGCCCCCCACCCCCCTGTTCTCTTACCCAGTAATACTTTTTCCTCCCTGCTGCCACGCCCTGCTGTTACACCCACTTCCACATCCTGCTTTAGTCACCCCTGTCACACGTACTGTCTCACACTCCCGTCATATTAAGCTGTCTTATGTGGCTGTCAAACCCATCTGTCTCATTCACCTGTCCTACACCCTAATGTATTTCCCTTCTGCCCCACCCAGCTGCCCTTTCCTGCTGACCTACCCCGCTGCCTTTTCCCCCACCCTATTGCCCTTCCCGACTGCCCCACCCCATTGCCCTTCCCGACTGCCCCACCCCATTGCCCTTCCCGACTGCCCTACCCCGCTGCCCTCCCGGAGTTCCACTTTTTCTCCCACAAGGTCGACTGTTGACTTATGAACAGAATATTAACAATACTATTATCATGTTTCCCTCGTTATCCTCGCTGTTCCCTCCTCCAACATTCTTATATACGTCCTTCTTTATTCTCTTATATCTTATTCTTGAATTATCACACTCCCCTCCTCGTTTTTTTACCTTCATTTGTTATAAGCTTCAATTTTATCTGTAATCATCAGTTCTCTTAATTCTTTCACGGTTTCTGTGTTGTTGTTGTTGTATTTGTTTTTGTCGTTGTTTTTGTTGCTTTCTCTCTTTTTACTCCTGTCCCCCAACACCAGCACACCACACCACACCACCACCACCTCCTCCTCCTCTTTTCTCCTCTGTTCGACTTTGACTTTGACACCACACCACGACAGGGTATATACCAAGTCATGTCAAAATAATACCAGAAAATACCAGTTCACCCAAAGACATGTCGGGACACACAAAGACACGGACACACGGGGACATGTCATTATAACAGAGTATGACACAAGACACCGTGACACGTGAGAACACTTCACAACACACCAGGAATGTGAGACACACCAAGGCATGTCCAACAACTCGAGGTCATGTCAGAACACACCAGCTGACGTCAGAACACACCGGTTGACGTCAGAACACACCAGTTGACGTCAGAACACACCAGCTGACGTCAGAACACACTAGCAGACGTCAGAACACACCAGTTGACGTCAGAACACACCAGTTGACGTCAGAACACACCAGTTGACGTCAGAACACACCAGCTGACGTCAGATCACTCAAACATGTCAGACACACCTGCACATGTAAGTTTAAGACACGTCAGATTACACCGCCCATATCATGACACACTGGGACATGTTACATTACTCCAGGACAACATTAGGACATGTCAGCTTACACGAAACCATATCATGACACACTGGGACATGTTACATTACTCCAGGACAACATTAGGACATGTCAGCTTACACCAGACCATGTCATGACAAGGTAATACACAAAGTGGTCACGTGTCTCGAATTGCTCTTCCTGTTGCACTTGTTATTCCCGGGTTGGGTAAGACGAAGAAGAGAAGAGACACTGATGCTGCTCACTAAACAAGGGAGTCTGTGGCCAGGATATGAACCATTTTATACACCTTAGCACCGTCACGAGAGGTTCAAGGACAGATGAACATATTTGAACCTTAAGGAACTGTGACGGAGATAAATGTGATCCCAGAGTTTAAAATACAAAGAAGTTAATAGGAGACATTACACATTTACTAGCACACCTCGTCTCTACGGTCCTTAGTTTAATGTAACCAATTTTATACATATGAAAGAGTGAGAAAAGGTAAGTCTAATGAGGGTTAATTTAGTAGATGAAAAAGGAGAGTATTTGTGTAGTTACTAGGGGGTTCAAGAGGGCTGTGGTGGGGAGGAGGATTAAGTCACTTTTGATACGGATGAGAGGAGTAATAAATATATGTAGTGTCATAGCCATTTTTAAGAGATGATATTTTTTTTTTTTAGATCGTTTTTATGATCTAGTCTCCCTCCTCCTCCTCTTCCTCCTCCGACTGGGATGAGGTGGGGGCGAGTCTCAAGCCCCCTCCCCTCCTCTTCCTCCCCCACCCCCCCCCCCTCCCCAGTCGGTAAAAAGAACACTCACCTACACCACAAATATTTATAAGAACTTTAATGATGGGGACTTTTTTTTATTCGTCTGTGTGGTGGATGAGTTTGGTGTGTGTGTGTGTGTGTGTGTGTGTGTGTGTGTGTGTATCATTAGCAGAACGGACCGGTGCCTTGGTTAGGTTCTGTTAAAATGTAAGTTAACACCAAGCAAGTTGTGGTACGAGTTTTTCCACGTGGTGTAAGTGCGTCAGAGAACAGGGAAAAAAAAGTTACTCGAATAACTGCGTAAGAAAAGAAATAAATCTTTTAATAATAATAATAATAATTTGGTATATTTGTTATATGATTTACTGACAAGGTGAAAAACTGGACTGGGGTTATGAATTAAAGCTGCCACTGTGCTGACCTATGCCATCACCCAATAACAACTTATCATGCGCAAGGCCACAATAGGTTAGGGGCCACAATGGACTCAGTGTCATGCAATATACAGAAACATTATACAATACAGAAATCAAGACTGACATTAAACTACCATCTTCCAGACTAGTGGTACAGTAGTCTTAGCCAAGCACCAACAACACACACAAGAGGCCGCACTCTTCAAGATAAACAAAGGAGACAGAACCAACATTTTCCACAAGTGAATGTCTCGTTGCTACCACCGGGACGAGCAAGAGAGGAGTGTAGCATCAAGGAAGGGGGCGGAGATGCTGTCACGGTATACGCTGCCAGCAGGGGAATGCCCCAAGGAACGAGACCTTGAGGGAAGGCTGTCCAGGATCACTGCACACTGGGAGAAAAATGTATCATGCTGAGTGTTACGGAGCATCCTGGAGACTGTCCAAGTATGAGTGTCTGTGTGTGCTGGAAACTCCCTGGAAGCAACATCGTGAGACAGAATAAATGAGCAAGTTAGGTTCACTGCACCTCAGAACGGAGACTCGGATGAGGACAAAGCGTAGTTTAATAAGTGTTCCGGAACGTGGTTTAAATGTCCTAGGATGTGTTGTGAGTGTGTCGGCCAACATCCCGGAATGTGTTAGTATTTAGGGACATGTTTGTACACCAACCACAAGGTTATGTTTGGTACACATCCCACATATTGTGTCCTAAACGCCTCATTATATAACAGGTGAGAATTCTGACGCAGACAAGAACGAGGCGAAGCTTATTGACGTGACTCTGACGGCGACGCCCCAGGGAGTGTAGTGGTGTCCCTGTCAAGGTGATCTGTACCCCACCCCCCCCCCCCGTCCCCTCGGGTCTTTGGCGTCAGCGTAACCAACCTTAACACTTACTTCTGGTGGGTGGATGGGTGGTGCCTACTGCAGGTACTGTACTAACGAGATCACTACCTCCTGATGGATGGTGGTAAGAGGTGGTACTGGTAGGTGATGGTGGGTACCAATGGGTATCCAAACTGGTAGCCAACGGACCCCAAAATGGCTAGGGAAATATCTGACCCGAAATCCTGAGTACAGTATAACCTAACCTAACCTAACCTAACCTAACCTACCAATAACACCCAACACAAAACAGCGCCATAATCCGGTAGGTGGTAGCTATAACCTTGCATATATCAACACCAGCATCATAACACGCCCTCTAAAAACTGGTCAACATCTTGACCCTGAGCCACCGACGCCCTTAAGTTCCGTTTCGACCTTAAGAGCCGCGACACCACCCCCAAAGGAAGAGGGGAAATTTCTCGATAATATAACTTGCTTATAGTGACGTCACTGCTATTTCCCCCCCGCACATCAGACTCCGTTCGTCTTAGTCTGCCACAGATCCTCTTACCACACAGACATCATCACCCGGAAGTAGTCTAGATAACAGGTTATATTCTTTATCAGCAGAGGATATGGTTGAGGGCTTTATGTAAGGTCGCCCCCTATCACCACCACCACTTTGTTTACCTTGGTGTGTGACTACTGGAGACAACAAGAGAGCGTGGCAGTCACAACAAGACGGGAAAAAACTATGGGAAACTTTTGGTAATTAACGGAGCAACACCAGGGTTATCGCTAAGAGTGGTGTAATCACCCTGTTAGTGCAGCCTTAGTACAGGGAACGAGGGACTGGGTGGTAGTAAGGGGGAGGGGTGTAAAGGGGGAGGGGTGTAAAGGGGGAGGGGTGTAAAGGGGGAGAGGAGTGAAGGGGAACAGAGGAGAGGTCAAATAGTTAAGGAAAGAGATAATTTTAAGGGATAGGGAGAAGGGATGGGGTGGTGTGGTGGACGAGGTGGGTGGTGCTGTGGACGAGGGGGTGGTGTTGTGAACGAGGGGGTGGTGTTGTGGACGAGGAGGTGGTGTTGTGGACGAGGGGGTGGTGTTGTGGACGAGGAGGTGGTGTTGTGGACGAGGGGGTGGTGTTGTGGACGAGAGGGTGGTGTTGTGGACGAGGGGGTGGTGTTGTGGACGAGGGGGTGGTGTTGTGGACGAGGGGGGTGGTGTTGTGGACGAGGGGGTGGTGCTGTGGACCAGGGGGTGGTGTTGTGGACGAGGGGGTGGTGTTGTGGACGAGGGGGTGGTGCTGTGGACGAGGGGGTGGTGCTGTGGACGAGGGGGTGGTGTTGTGGACGAGGGGGTGGTGTTGTGAAAGAGGGGGTGGTGTTGTGGACGAGGGGGTGTTGTTGTGGACGAGGGGGTGGTGTTGTGGACGAGGGGGTGGTGTTGTGGACGAGGGGGTGGTGTTGTGGACGAGGGGGTGGTGTTGTGAAAGAGGGGGTGGTGTTGTGGACGAGGGGGTGGTGTTGTGGACGAGGGGGTGGTGCTGTGGACGAGGGGGTGGTGCTGTGGACGAGGGGGTGGTGCTGTGGACGAGGGGGTGGTGCTGTGGACGAGGGGGTGATGTTGTGGACGAGGGGGTGGTGTTGTGGACGAGGGGGTGGTGCTGTGGACGAGGGGGTGGTGCTGTGGACGAGGGGGTGGTGTTGTGGACGAGGGGGTGGTGCTGTGGACGAGGGGGTGGTGCTGTGGACGAGGGGGTGGTGTTGTGGACGAGGGGGTGGTGCTGTGGACGAGGGGGTAGTTTTGTGGACGAGGGGGTGGTGTTGTGGACGAGAGGGTGGTGTTGTGAAAGAGGGGGTGGTGTTGTGGACGAGGGGGTGGTGTTGTGGACGAGGGGGTGTTGTTGTGGACGAGGGGGTGGTGTTGTGGACGAGGGGGTGGTGTTGTGGACGAGGGGGTGGTGTTGTGGACGAGGGGGTGGTGTTGTGGACGAGGGGGTGGTGTTGTGGACGAGGGGGTGGTGTTGTGAAAGAGGGGGTGGTGTTGTGAAAGAGGGGTGGTGTTGTGGACGAGGGGGTGGTGCTGTGGACGAGGGGGTGGTGCTGTGGACGAGGGGGTGGTGCTGTGGACGAGGGGGTGGTGTTGTGGACGAGGGGGTGGTGTTGTGGACGAGGGGGTGGTGCTGTGGACGAGGGGGTGATGTTGTGGACGAGGGGGTGGTGTGGTGGACGAGGGGGTGTTGTTGTGGACGAGGGGGTGTTGTTGTGGACGAGGGGGTGGTGCTGTGGACGAGGGGGTGGTGTTGTGGACGAGGGGGTGGTGTTGTGTACGAGGGGATGGTGTTGTGGACGAGGAGGTGGTGTTGTGGACGAGGGGGTGGTGTTGTGGACGAGGGGGGTGGTGTTGTGGACGAGGGGGGTGGTGTTGTGGACGACGGGGGTGGTGTTGTGGACGAGGGGGTGGTGTTGTGGACGAGGGGGGTGGTGTTGTGGACGAGGGGGGTGGTGTTGTGGACGAGGGGGTGGTGTTGTGGACGAGGGGGTGGTGTTGTGGACGAGGAGGTGGTGTTGTGAACGAGGGGGTGGTGTTGTGGACGAGGGGGTGGTGTTGTGGACGAGGGGGTGGTGTTGTGGACGAGGGGGTGGTGTTATGTCTGGTGGTGGTGGACAATAGCCGTAGTTGTTAATGGACTGTGGTGCTGGTAGTGTTATGGTTGAGTGATGGTGGTAAGATTACGGTTGGAAGTGGCTGCAAGGTACCAAAGTAATACCAGACCGACTACCTATTCTAGTGGTCAGCTTCTCAATCTAGCATGACATATTTTACACAAACTAAAATTAATTTCTCCCTGAAAACTTTTAACTTTCTGGAAATTTTAAAAGTGAATTTAGGAATTAAGTCTACCACTATGTGTGACCTCTTACGCATACAGGTACACTGGGCAAATACCACAGACCTGAAACCTATAATGTTGTCACCTATGTGTATAATGTTTTGTTGTACGTGTATAATGTTCTATCTCACAATTATAATACTCTTCTACTATACCTGTTCTGTATTATTTTTCCAATTTCCATAAGATCCCAAATTATAAGTCTTTTTGGTTCGAGTACATTTATTATACTTAAAACAACATTGTACTTTATAATACTCACATTATTATTATGTACAAAACCACAGAAATAAAACTATGAATAAAAAATATCATCAATAACAACTGGCAACTTGAGGGATCATCATCATCATCAATAGACAACCACACGCTGTAGTGCGGCACCGTCTGTCAGCGCATGCGCGAGAGACACACACACACTGCAGGAGGTAGACGGGGGTGGCGGGTTCCTCACTAACTCAGTAGCCTATTGACTCTTATGGCGGTGGTACTGCTGGCTTGTGAGCACTCGACTCCTCTCAGTGACAGTTCTCAGTAGAAACACACTCTCGCCTATCAGAACTAGTGAGAGTGACAGACGTGTGGTGATGATATAAATAATCCTTCAGTCCTATACTATATAATAAAGACAACGTTAATTCATACTACTCATAAGGTAAGCTAAAATATCTCTACCTCCTAATCCTTCATATTTTATCAGGCAATGTATTGAAGTTCACGTGGAAATCTAAGTAATTAATGAGGTTGGTAAAGGTGGAGCGATATGAAGAGAGATACAGGGTGGTGGAAACGGGTTCAGGTCAGTGTGTGTAATAATTAAACTCCACGTCAGTTTATACACAAGTGACAAATAATACCTTCACACCATACAGTATACCGTTCATTATAACACTACGGATGAGTCTAGAGCATCACGGTTACCATCACAACACATACACCATCAAAAGAGTAGAGTGTCTAGTATGGATCTAAACACATCAACACACCTCAAGGAGACACCACACACACACACACACACCACACATATTTCCCTCTAAATTGATTGATCTAACACACGGCACATAGATGTTTGCGCCAAAGTACAATAGTTGGTTGAGTGTTGCTGATTTATCGCCGATTCATGAAACTATAGACAGAATTGGATTGTTTGTTAAATCTTACGACACAATCCAAGAACATACATTTCTTTCCTAGCTCACTATGCTCTATACAGCCCTTCATATGGGTTATCTAATGTGAGTTTCAAATATGACTGAGAGCAACACGTCACTGGTCTTAATGCCAATATACAGTATAAGAACTCTGTATAATATAGTACAGGTATACCCCGTTAAAGGTGTTTTTGGTTATGAGAGTAAACGAATATGTGTTTGTTGTGTACCGAGTGTTATCCCTGTAGAGGAAATATTGGTATTACCGCTGTCAATAGTGGCACTCTACCAGTGTGTGTGTCCAACCAAGGCGACGTGCATGGCTCACCGCCTCACCTGGCTCACCATCCCATCTGGCACACCATCCCATCTGGTACACCATCCCACCTGGCACACCATCCCATCTGGCACACCATCCCACCTGGCTCACCATCCCATCTGGCACACCATCCCACCTGGCTCACCATCCCACCTGGCTCACCATCACCTTACACACACACAAACCAAGTTTATACAACCTGACTGAGCGTTGCAACATCATGTAACCTTGGCTTAGGTGAAGCTACGAACCCATAACCTTTGATGATGTGAGAAGCGATATAGGTGAAGCAAGATGACCAAACACACAGTGAGTCACCGTGTCATAGGAAGATCATGTCGTCACTCACAAGGACAACAAAAACTCAAAACAAAAACAAATATCAGGTGTACGCCGCAACAAGGAACATGGCACAAGATAATTATTCGTCCTACTGAGGGTCACTAACTGTTTACGAGGAGGACGAGGAGGAAAAAATTATCTCCAGGCATTTGTAAAGTGGATTACCTTGCAGCATACGACTGTGCCTCATGACCCACTCAGGTATTGCAGGTGACTGGTGGTGACTGGTTGAAGTGGTAATTATAAAGAGTTACTTAGAGGCAGAGGACCATTAACAATACGGGGAAGATGGTATTGGAAGGTTAGGTAAATATTACACATAAGTTATCTGTTACTGTACCAATAGTTACCAATTATATTATATTCTTTTCTCGGAATTACAAGATGACACCTAGTAGCAAGAATGGTACTGAGGCTCTTATCCGGAATCTCACGGTCACCAAATACCTGTAGGGGCTGCCGAAGTGGTCACCGTCAGCCACATGTTCTATATAACTCAGAGCTACAAGAATAGGTTATAGCGACACACGTTATAAGTCTGAGATATACATGGCATTAACAATACCTCTAAAAATTCTACAATATTAACAGTAAATCCAAAATTTATTACTTGAAAACTGTTATTTTTTTTTTTTTGGGGGGGGGGGGTGATACTCTGGTACTAGATCTTATCCAAACAGGTCATCATAGTTCGTAACGACCCAATGAGGACGACCTATTACCTGAGCTGAAAGTCGTTCTATATAACTTTGACCATACAGACGCCTACTGCCATTTCTAACTCCTCAATAATAAGTACTTGATGATACTAACAATAGACCTTTATGAATCACACTTGTTTTATCCATAACTAAGGGGTAGTGAAGATACAATAGGCCTCATAATACCGAGACTGCCACTAATGGTAGCCAGATCCTCCATAACACTACACATATGTTGTCATAATTATCAACAGTTTTAGCAGAAGAAAAAAAAAACATATCTTACTAATATTATTTTTGTGATATTATCTACACGTGAAGTTCGGTTTAAATTAGTTGTTATTTATTTCAGTTACCAATGATCACACACACACACACAGAGCAGAGTCTTGAGGAACTAGAATAAAGATTTAATACATTTGTGAACAGACAACATGAGTTACTACAACAAACAGCATTACACCAACGAGTCTCTACAACTACAATAAACTACAAACACTTAACCTTAGATTTAAACAGTCGATAGCTTTAACAACTGAACCTACGGATATTAATTAGTAAAAAGAACAGAAGAAACTATCAACAGGGAGAAAGAGGAAAAACTGACGCGGCTACTACAGTACATTTTCCCCCTTCAGAGTTGAGGGGTAAACACTGTACACAAGATGATCCGTTCGCAGGTGTCTAAGGTAATGAAAGGTGGTGTGTGTGTGTGTGTGGGGGAGAGAGAAAGACCGACTTGACCCTCTTAAGTGCATGCCAAGACTGCTGCTCGCCTGATACCTCGGGGCGTACGACCGACTACTTGGTGCACGCGTTATGTAGGCCACCACACTACCTCCCTCACCACACCTGTCTCTCACCACCCACACAATTCACTACCCATTACCTTATATGAAACCATTGTGGTGCAGAGAGAGAGAGAGAGAGTATTACCATCCTATGCCTCTCATGTTAACAGATACACTTACACTTACGTATACACTTAAATGCTCGCTTGTCACCCCCCCCCCCCTCTGCTGCTACCGCTGTCCCCACTAACAACACAATTTAATGTTCTCTAATTAGACGCACTTGATTTAGTATCACCTTAATTAGCGGAGAGGGGGAGGAGAGGAGAGGAAGGGAGAGGAGAGGAGGGGAGAGGAGGGGAAGGGAGAGGAGGGGAAGGGAGAGGAGGGGAAGGGAGGGGAGAGGAAGGGAGAGGAGAGGAGAGGAAGGGAGGGGAGAGGAAGGGAGGGGAGAGGAAGGGAGAGGAGGGGAAGGGAGAGGAGGGGAAGGGAGGGGAGAGGAAGGGAGGGGAGAGGAAGGGAGAGGAGAGGAAGGGAGAGGATGGGATGGGAAGAGAGGAGAGCGGAAGACAGGAAAGGAAGATAGAGGGAGGGGAATACTGTACAGTGGACTCATTACATAGTTGGTAGTAATGGCAATTTTCACCAGTGTGATTAACTAAAGCTGACACATTAATAAAAGCTACCACATGATTAATAAGAGGGACCACATAATTAACAAAAGCTACCACATGACTAATAAGAGGGACCACATGACTAACAAAGCTACCACATGACTAATAAGAGGGATCACATGACTAACAAAAGCTACCACATGACTAATAAGAGGGACCAAATGACTAACAAAAGCTACCACATTACTAATAAGAGGGACCACATGACTAATAAGAGGGACCACATGACTAATAAGAGGGACCACATGACTAATAAGAGGGACCACATGACTAATAAGAGGGACCACATGACTAACAAAAGCTACCACATGACGAATAAAAACTTTGGGTCATGTGAGGAAAAGCAGCCATTGGGTCCACGAAAGCCGCGTAAATGAAAATTCTTAAGTTTCTTCTTGACTGGTGGAGGAAGATGTGGACTATACACACACACACACTGATGACCGCTACACGCCTCCACATCAAGCTGGAGATAATTGACCAGCCTGCGGTTATGACCAGATTACAGAGACACGCTTAGAATTGTCACTTGGTCGATTATGTGGACACTAATCATTGTGTTTTGAGTCTTATTATTAAAGTCTGTTGAGGTCAGTGAAGTCGGATGGTAACAGGACCTGGGGGGGCGACCTTCAGGGTTAAGAGAGCTGGCTTTTTCACCTAACCTAACCCAACCCCAACCTAAGCTAATCCAACAGTCACGTCAGAGTCCAGTGTACGTACTATGGGGTGACGAAGAAGGGCGAAGCCAAGAGTGGTGGTGAACTTGGCTACATGACGCAGCCAATTTTACCATGGGAAAAAAACAAGAGAAAAATTGTCATGTGTAATTGAACACCGACAGTAAGTCCCACCCGCGTAATGGACGAACAGAGGTTAGGTTAGTTAGTCAGTTTTCATCGTAGTATCTGACTGACTTCAACTTTTTGTTTTCATTTTTCTTGACTAGTGAAGACTGCTGAACACGAAGTAGTAAAATCACCCTAATTAAACAAGACAGACACACATCAATTGGAGGTCACATGTAATTACATATTCTGGTACATAGTAATTATAAAAAAAGTCATTATTATAGAATGAGCATTATACTGTACATGTAGCTTTACAATTTTGAATTTGTGTGTATTTTTTCTCAATAATTCTTTAAATAGCGTCTTTTACATATAGTCTACCTACATACAAGAAAAACCTGTCTACCAGTGATAAAAAATAGATGGTTTTAAATTAATGTGATCTAATGGACGAGGAATATTCATAATTCTTCTACTTAAGTGTCGTTCAAAAGCAGATTCGCCCACATCAACAACCTACACATTACAAAAATCATAATAAACTTGATGAACCAAAGTACTAAGACACGTTTGTGATACTGTTGGTAACACTGTCAACCACAACTTCGGGAGAACCAATCAGGGTGAGGGTGGGAAAGTTTGGTCGTTGGTAGCACTGTCTAACATGGCCTGAGGAACACCAATCAAGGAAGATAAAACAAGGTGTGACTACCACCCCTGGCCACCGTGTCCCCAGGGGAACCAAGTGACTCGTCCTTTGATCCTAAAATCAATATAGAACTTCATTAGTCTTAGTCATATTTCGCGGTAATCAGTAAATATGTACTGTATAGTAACGTTGACCTTTGTTCCTTTGATCACATCCTAAATATTTAAAAGGTCTTTCCTCTACGGACAGTTATATTACCGTTTAATAAGTGAACAGATCTTGAGTTATCGTGCAGAAACATTTTTTTTTTTTAGGGAAGACCATAATTTTTTTACCCTCAAATCAAATACAGATTTTTTTTCTCTAGATATATACACACCTGCCTTCCAGGTGTAATTACACTGCAGAAAGTCTAATCAACAGACGGACGTGCTCACGACACACAGGTTGAGCTTCCTCTTGCTCCCAGTATAACCCTCTGAGGGGCGTGGCTGACAACCTTATCTTGACGACAGCCATGAGGGACGGTCACTCACATCTTCACTTTGCATGACCGTCCGACATGAGGTACAACAGGTGGGGGGAGAGAGAGGCAGCCACACGAGTAGTAATAATAGTTTTATACCACCAGAACTTCCCCATCATCATGTCACAGCGGCGTCAGAGTGCAAGGAGAGTTATGTGCAGCCACTCGTTCACTCGTCACGCCCTCACCATAGCAGTAAAGCCTGTGCCAGCGGTCTCCTCTACCTCCACACACACGGACACACAACCTACGTCTATTTCTATATCATTATACAGTACATTCATTTTATAACCCACGATGCGGTCAACTCACTCTCTCTCACGTTCACAAAACCCCCCACCCCCACCCCCCACCCTCCACCCCTCCTCAAACGTGTAGGTAATATTGACAACACCTCAAAAATCCTGTTACTTATCTCTCATCTCCAGTCAACGCTCCACCACTCAACTCTCTTTGTCTCTAAGTTCAGGCCAGTCTCTGACCTCTACCTAATCGTCACATCCTTCTAGTTATGTTCTGACCTTCCCGAGTGTAATGTAAACTGTTCAATCAAAGACCAAGGCAGCGGCGTTAAAATAAGACAATATTTCCCCTGCAACTTTCACTTGGTTCTCATTTCCCGGAGTGAGGAACAATGGTCTCACAGGTTAAGCAAACAACACAGGCTCTGGACACTACTGCCTTTTAAGATGTGTGGCTCCTAATGCTACAAGTTAATCCACTGTCATTTTACGTTACCTGTTGTTAATTTACTCAAGAACGAAGAAAAGACTTACATGTACAAACGAACTCGTGACCTGAATGACGCTGTTTGACCCATAGTTTGTGATGACCGTGTGTGTATATCAGCGATCTCTCTTAACCCATAAGCTGTAGCATCTCTTCAGCTTCCTATCTCGAGCTAATATAACTATACAAATAATATGAATCCATGACGTTTATAAAATGACATAAAAACAAGGTCATGTCCTCGATCGCCACACTATTAGAGGTTTGTTTCCCAGCTGAGTAAATTGAATCACTTGGCTATAAGCTAAGGATATGTTATAAGAGTCTCTATATAAGGTATAAATCTTTCAGGTGTTTTATAGTATTTTGTAATATAAGGATAAATCATGCCGACAGTCTGGTTAAGTTAGTAGTTTTGTCAGTAATCTTGAACTTATTCTAATATTTAGTTCATTAGCCTCGTCATACCAACAGTTTTATAATAAGTATTGAAGTCAGGTTGTCTCTCTAAGGTCTTGTGAGTGATGGTGAGGTTCCTCCTTCCCTCACTTAACCTCCATCTGCTAACACCTACAGGAAAGGAGAGAGAGGCAGTAGGTACAAACTAACACTAATCACGGTACTCACGTTACACCTGTCACGATCTACAGGTAATCTCGATAATCAACTGTACCTGAAGGAAATAAAAATACAGTATTAGATTATAAAGTGACCTCATATCATCATACAATGTAAGATCCTGTTATGTGTTCATGGGTTGTGACATTTCATTATTGCATTGAGGGGTGTTCTCATATCGCTAGTGTAATATGGAGCGTCTTTCAACAGGAGATTATCAAGGTAATGCAAGTGATGTGATATGTTATTACTCTGGGAATTGAGGTTTTGTATATTTCTTAATTCACTCCTGCTCAATATATCGGGCTGGCACATGCAACAACTCTCATGGCGTGAGTTGGTGCGAGTTAGTGTGAGTTAGTGTGAGTTAGTGTGCTCAAGTGTCAATATCTGGCAACGAGGGGATATTCCTGACACAATTATCTGAAGATATTATGTCAGGTAAAACATCACATAACCCAGTAGCCAAGGATTGACTGACTGACTGATTGATTGATTGATTGGCTGGGTGACTGACTGACTGACTGAAATACATCTCCCATAATAAGAACTTACAATTATCAGAGCTATGATAACAGTACAGTACTTGTCGTCAAATACCTCCATATAAACTGTATTATACCAGGGTAGTTATCCATCTCAGGTGAGGCAGTGGTCTATAGGGTAATAAGAACTCACGTTACTTACATACCTAACCTAACCTAACCTAACCTAACCAACACCTCCTCCAAGATACATGTGAACTGTTGGTTAAATCTGCCATGAAACGACACATAATTAGCAGTATTGGATAGAATAATACATAAAGGTACATAATAATTCAGTTTGGGGTTACAGCAGATACATAAATGACACGTAGTACAAAGGACACTCTTACAGTTGGTATCTCATCTTGTTACGTGTCCTATCGCCCCTCTCAACACACACACAGACACACACACACACACACGGAAGTCTCTCGCCGTCTCTGCTGATGACTACGACTTGATGTTTGCTGATAAGATATTCTGTAAGATGCTGTCCTCTGGGAGTGTCGGGAGGGGGGTGTCAGGAGGGGGGTGAGGAGAAGAGAATCTAGGGAGATGGGAAGGACGATACGCTTGTGAGAGAGAGAGAGAGAGAGAGAGAGAGAGAGAGAGAGAGAGAGAGAGTACTGTAGTAAAGGGAGGGGGAAGTCACATCATAAACGCGCGCGCGCGCACACACACACACACACACACACACACACACACACACACAGTAAGATAGACCTGTGATATAATATTAACTTGTAGTAAGAGTAAATTAGTTATCCATTATACAAGTCCCGTTTACACTTGGGTGATAATTTTGTCACCCAACTCTGACTTCCACTGTACTGTAATGTTTGTAATGAATAATGTAACTTATAGACAATTATTATGGAGAAATATGACGCAACTGATGACGTGACTAAAGGTGAGAGGTGAGAGGTGACTGTACCGTAGGAAAGGATATTTGACAATGTTACACATCTTCAGACAAGGTTCATTCACTTATGTTTGTTAAAAGACTAAAAAAAAATCAAATGAGGAGACAACATACAGCTTTACCCACCCGTATAATTCAGGGTCACATAATAGTCAAGTCGGAAACCCGTTCAGAACACTCCTAAAAATGTCTTTTTTAACCGTTCGCTGTGACCTTGACCTAAGGAACTAGGATCTTGACCCGATTCTCCTAGGGTTGTGTTGTGTCCGTCGTGTTATAAAAAAAAAATTGACCTCACAACCTGTTCTACTTCCTTGTGAGGCACACACACACACACACACCGGCCGCCGCCACTCTTCCATCTGTCGTGTTATTCTCAACCGAGTCACTCTGCTTTCACATGATTATTTTAATTACCTCTATAATGATAACAAGAACTTTAAAAAAAAATAATATACAATAATTTTACCTAATAATTCATTACTTGACACTCCTAACATGACGACTAGTTAGCTTATAAAAAATGTTATCAATATATATATCATTATCTTGTTATATTATGGAATCAATTGGTGGGAAAATACATCAATATCAAGCTTGTTAACTATTATTACGGACAAACACACACACCTTTAATTGGCCACCACTGACCTATGTAAATACTTGAAGGGAATTAAGTCCTCATAAGGGGGTAGTGTGGATTCCAACTCCCTGTTTACTAAGTCATTCAGAAGGTAGACACCATTCAACCCCTGTATAGTTTTAAAACCCACACCGCAAATCTTTTCTCCCCGACCCACGAGGGATTTAACCCATATTCCGCCCCACGAAGGATTTTACCCACATTCTCTCTACCCCACGAAAGATTTAACCCACATCTTCTCCGCCCCACGAGGGATTTACCCCCCCCCCCCCCACAGGTGATTAGGTTCTTAAATAGGCTCCCGTGATTGGTCCAAATATCAGGTCACAGGCAGATCAAACAACCCAGTAAATCCCCTTATACCAGACACCACGTAACATATGACTAATCCTCTCCCCTAATCCCTATATTCTCTTTTACCTTAACTTTTTCTTAATTTTACAAACTTTGAGATAATTATAAAAAAAATCAAACAAGACAGAAACAATACATAGGAAAAATGATAATGATGATAATGACGATAATAGTAAGAGTTCTTCGCTCTATTAGGGGTAAAATATAGACATTTTAAGGTGACACACACACACACACACACACACACACTTACACTGATATATACACACATATACATACTCTATACACACACTGCCATACACACTCTAAAAACACCCACAAAATTTGTCTATATAAACCTCACAACATGATTATCGTCCGTAAATAAGAGTCCTTCTCTCCTTCTTGTTCCTTCCTGTCCATCCTTTATCCTATACATCTTCACATTCCTTCCTTTTCCATCACTTTCTGTCTTCTCTTAACCTCCCTCTATCCACCCCATTCTTCTCCCTCCTCCTCTACCCCCTCTATCCACTCCTACCACGCCCCTCCTTCTTCTTCTCCTCCTTCCTCCCCAGCAGCCGGGTGTGGCCCACATGTGCAGGCACCGTGGATAACTTGTCGCCGCTTTATCAGGCACTCTCAAGGTAGCGACTCTCCCCCTCCCCCTTCCCTTACCACTTCTTACTTCACTGTTCTATTACCCATCACTCACCGAGGTTATGTTATACTTCCTTCTCCTCCTCTTCTTCTCTCTCTCCTTCCACTTCCTTCTCCTCCTCTTCTTCTCCCTCTCCTTCCACCTCTTCCTCCTCCTCCTCACCGTTTCCTTCTTCGATTTAGTCTATATATTTTCGGGATAATTTGCTTGAGGAATTATTATTTTTTTCCTCCTCTTCTCATCATTGCAGGTGGAGGTAATAATGGTTGATATCCTTAAGGAAATAAATACACCGTGAATTTATTTTATCGGTTTGTTTCTTTTTGCATATTTTCTTGATTTCTTCATTTAATTTGTTTTCCTTCCAACTTATCCACACACACACACACACACACACACACACACACACACACTGCTCTCAAGCCATTACTTTATAGAGCCTCTCAGGTATCCCCGGGCTTCTCACCATCCCGTCAGCATCAGCAGGGGAGCCACCGGTAGCAGGCTGATGAGGTGTAAGTCGCCTTGGGGTGTCTCCCTCCCGAAGGTGCAGAAGGAAGGGAATGGCGGCCTTCACGCGTGGTCGCCCTCCCTCACGCTGGCTAGAGCTCCCCTACTCTGACCCACCCACAGGCCCACACACCCTCATCACACACCCTCTTCACACACACACACACCCACACCCTCATCACACACACACCCTCATCACACACACCCTCATCACACACACACCCACCCACACACCCTCATCACACACCCTCATCACACACACCCACACACACACCCTCATCACACACCCACCCACCCACACACCCTCATCACACACACACCCTCATCACACACACACCAACCCACACACCCTCATCATCACACCCACCCACCCACACACCCACCCACACACACCCTACGCTCCATCAATGACACGTTGTCCACTTAGCACAGACACAGTGAGCCACCCGTGTACAGTAGTAAAGATGAGTGTCTGTAGAGATGACTTTCACTATCAGTAAGAGGCGGAAGAGACCTCACGCCCCCCATTACCTCGTCAAGGGCCGGCCACGCCAGCTGCGCCCCCTCCTCAGCTTACCTCAACACTCACTTCTTTTTCTCACACAACTCAATTCCTCAACACACCACCACCTGGTCACAATGAGCAACACACTACACCAGACATGTCCAGCAACACCTTATAGCAGTCAATACATTACTCGTTGCTTAACTTCAACACTATAAGAGGAAAAGAGTAGATTTTTTTTTATCACTCGGGTCATTTTTCCCAATATTATTTACACTAAGATGACTAAGCGAGTAGAGGAGTAGGCAACCGTTCAATAGTACCGTACTGGCATAATATGACTGACAGACAACCAGTTATAATGTAGAGATATTTCAGTTAACCGAATATAAATGTGTCAAGCTAGTTAAGAATATAAGTAACTATAAAAAAATTAATTAACAAACTTACTAAACTTCTCTACAGTAAATAATAAATATGCAATTATCATTAAAAACAGATAAAACACAGAGATACAGTACAACCATTCTAACTTGGATCTAATACTAAGACTCTTCCTGTCATGTTAAAGGTACAATGAGACTCAAGGAAGCAACATGGGTATTAGGAAACCAGGAGGCTCTCTGAGGTGACTCCTGTGGCTCTTCCTGCTCGTGAGAAGACTAATCCTCCCCCCTCCACACACACTCAGCAGCCTCAGTCTTGTCTCGACATACTCACAAGAATGTAGAACTTTCATCACCAATTTAAAGTAGTGGTGGTGGTGGTGGTGGTGGCGGTGGTGGTGGTGGTAGTGGTGGTGGTAGTAGTGGTGGTGGTGGTAGTGGTGGTAGCAGTAGTGGTGGTGGTGGTGGCGGTGGTGGCGGTGGTGGTGGTGGCGGTAGTGGTGGTGGTAGTGGTGGTAGTGGTGGTAGCAGTAGTGGTGGTGGTGGTGGTGGTAAAGCCCATCAAACTATTCCCAACTCATCTTCGCGGTTAATAGAACGCAGCTAATACAAGGAACTAGTCCGGGGTCTCGTATACACAATTACCAATTATCGGGACCTGCCAGACTGATCTAAGAATACTGTTTTAGTGTCTTGGCAATTATCGGCACACGGTTTAATACCATGAATGGGTGTATACGGTACTAAAAAACGAGGGTAATATATACATTGAATGGAGGGTAAGAGGTGTGGTTCGTTTATCTCTTGTAATAAATGGGACGCTCTCTAGGGTTGATCGAGTAACACTGTCAATAGCTGTGTAGTATGAGAATTGAAAGGGGATGGAAGGAGAAAGTCGAGACACTATTGAGACTTAACACTTGTATGTCAATAGATTCAGAGATATAGTTAAGGAAATGTAACAACAAGAAAAGGATATTAATGTTTGTATCTTATCAGAGCCTCGAAGTGCCTACAACTTCACTCTACACACCAAAGATCATCAGACATAATGTACCGCTTCTCACCCCGATGTTTTATCCCATCACAGGAGGTCAGCTTATGATACAACATGATGTAGCTTATGATGCCCCACTAGAGGACTACCGTCACGGGTCTGTCTTGAGAACAAGGTCGGGGCCCCGTTTAGAACAAGGGGTGGTGTTCACACGACTCACTTCATCATTACGGTGCCAGGGCCATTTGATAACACTAACTTTTACGGTGTACAACTTCAGACACACGAGATCTGACATCTTAGGGGAGGTGGTCACGGTCTACATCTGGCGGCTTTTGTCCGGTGGTGTGTGATGACGTGGGGTTACACTACACTACACCCACCCATACCTACACCTTCAAAGGCTACGTCCATCTCTTAACTACCTACCACCTGTTAATGGGGCGTTAAAGCGAGGTAAAGTTGATACCATGATACACCCATTAACACCCCTTGATACCATGATACACCCATTAACACCCCTTGATACCATGATACACCCATCAACGCCCCTCTAATACCATGATACACCCATTAACACCCCCTTGATACCATGATACACCCATTAACACCCCCTTGATACCATGATACACCTATTAACACCCCCTTGATATCATGATACACCCATTAACACCCCTTGATACCATGATACACCTATTAACACCCCTTGATACCATGATACACCCATTAACACCCCCTTGATACCATGATACACCCATTAACGCCCCCCTAATACCATGATACACCCATTAACATCCCCTTAATACCATGATACACCCATTAACACCCCCTTGATACCTCGAAACACCCATTAACACCCCCTTAATACCATGATACACCCATTAACATCCCCTTAATACCATGATACACCCATTAACACCCCCTTAATACCACGAAACACCCATTAACACCCCTTAATACCATGATACACCCATTAACACCCCCTTAATACCATGATACACCCCTTTAATACCCTTTAATACTCCCCTTAAGACCATAAGGATAGTTCAGGTGTGGGAGGAAGGAATGGCTCAGGTGAAACGTGTACATGGTGAGGGCAACGGTGTGTTACGTGCTGTCTCGTATGGCTATTGCGGACTTCACGGTTGGCTTGGCTGGGGAGTGGGAGGGCTGGGGAGTGGGAGGGCTGGTGAGTGGGAGGGCTGGGGAGTGGGAGAGCTGGTGAGTGGGAGGGCTGGGTAGCGGTACTGTGGTGAGTTGGTGACGGTCGTGGGGGGAAATAACAACTGGGAGAGATTCTTCTACTCATCTTTCTAACAGTGAGGAGCAAACCAATACTAGTTCCACCATACCTCTTCACACCACAACACTACCATCACACCACTACTGTCACCTCTACACACCACCGATACAATCTGTTTACCACCGCCACTGCCTGAAGACTACAAGTACAACTGCTATTAACCACATTTACACAACACCAAAACCACAACCTGAAAACTACCACCACACAACCACCATCGCTTTCTCCGTAATTATACAGTGGGAAAGGTTTAATTGATGTGGTTTAACCCAGTGTATTGGACAGTGTATAAACAGAGTCGATAATACAACTAACCTATTGAGTCACTCCTAATGTATTAATCACTCACGCTTATAAACCCTCAAGTGTACCTCAAGTGTGTCTCAATTGTACCTCAAGTGTGTCTCAAGTGTACCTCAAGTGTGTCTCAAGTGTACCTCAAGTGTGCCTCAACTGTACCTCGAGTGTGTCTCAACTGTACCTCGAGTGTGTCTCAACTGTACCTCAAGTGTGTCTCAAGTGTATCTCAACTGTACCTCAAGTGTGTCTCAACTGTCTCAAGTGTACCTCAACTGTACCTCAAGTGTACCTCAAGTGTGTCTCAACTGTACCTCAAGTGTGTCTCAAGTGTACCTCAAGTGTGTCTCAAGTGTACCTCAAGTGTGTCTCAACTGTACCTCAAGTGTGTCTCAACTGTACCTCAAGTGTGTCTCAAGTGTACCTCAAGTGTACCTCAAGTGTGCCTCAACTGTACCTCAAGTGTCTCAACTGTACCTCAAGTGTGTCTCAAGTGTACCTCAAGTGTGTCTCAAGTGTACCTCAAGTGTACCTCCGGGGTTTAAAATACTTTCGTGTTATGTTTACTGATTGTGGCGAGGTAGTGTTATGAATCAATCTATTTGTTTAATATATAAATAACAGAATAACAATAGTGCTTACTGCTTTCATATGTTCTTTATATATGACATTATAACACGTACATTATAACACGTACATTATAACACGTACATTATAACACACGCAGGTACAAGGATAGCATGTGTCTCTCCCGTCGATACACCCACACGTACACTGAGCCAAGGTTCCCACATTTCACACTACCACTGCAAATGGATAACTTACACCCATTTACTTTATCACTCTGAAATGAAAGTGATTTAATACATGTTACACGAACTACCTGAAGTTTATGAAGGATAAATCACCTGTGTGTGTAAAGTTAATTAGTGTGTAATGATCTCAGGTATGTATAAGCGTTACCTTCATCACGGCTTCGACTAAAGATGTACAAATTCCTCGATACAATAAGAAACTCAATCCAGTTTTTGTCCTCTGGTAACAGCTGAAAAATTTCGACTATGTCATTCCAAACGATATATTGTAATTTATGAACGTGTCATCTGCGATTTTTTTTAATAGTCATGGACACCTGCCGTCATGGACACCTGCCGTCATGGACACCTGCGGTCATGGAGAACAAGAATGTTTAGGAAATAATGTTAATGTGTTTATATGATGGAAGACTTACTTAATAACAGTGTGTGTGTGTGTGTGTGTTTTGAGGGGGTCTGAGTGTCTCAAGGATATGTCTTGCTACTAGACCAAATCCACCTGTCTTTGTCACGTAAAGGTCACATGTGATAACAGGTGTATCGTGTTTGTGTTTCTTTGCAGTACAATTTACACTAACTTATACGAGGTCTGCATAACCTAACCTAACCTAACCTAACCTAACCTAACCTCAATGCCATGGTATAAAGGGAATGGTTTTCACGTTGGACTAAAAGTAAACAAACTTAGAAAAGACAGACAACAGAGGCCGTCAGTTACGATGAGCGAGTGATGGAACACCAGAGAAAGTTTTAATGACACGAGTTAAGTATCGCTGCACAACTCAAAGCACAGCCAGTACATATGTGGAACGTCAAGGTAAATGACACATGTTCCAAGAAGATAAACGCCATCTTTTGTACTTCAGAATTAAAGATAAACACCTAAACGAACTGATCGATCAAGAATTCTGAGTGTTAATTTATCGTCATACAAAATAAAGTTCAAAATGAGGCAACATGTATAAGAAATCAAGCAAACATGATATCGTGAGGCTGGTGCGTAAGATTGCAACACGCGGTGAGTTATGCAACACGCTCTCAATGTTCAGAGTGTCAACAGTGAACCCTCAACGTGAGTGGTGGGAGGCAGCAGTAAGGGCGGGGGAGGATTGGTCAGTCTTGCCTTAGTCACTTCGTTCACAAACACCAAATTCTGGAAACATTTACTGTGGGTGGTGGACCTGGACTCGTGGAAAAACAGACTACCTACCGAGATACTGAGTTAATATTTCTAAGCAAAATTATATGATTATTGGTAGTATAGATTATGTAGTATTGGTTAATGTCCGTTTTATATATGTGGGAAGACTCGTAGCTAGGACTCGAGTCTCCTAGATCCTACAGTCGTGTTATACAAAATACTCCCGCACTGACCCGTCCATGTACCCTACAAACTTGTAAAAACTCACCCTTACAAGAGTTATGTAAACATTAGGAGACGAGGAGCGTGGCCCAGATGGTGTCCGGTAACGAGTAATGACATGCAGCACCACAAAATATGACCACCACACCACCACAGCGCCACACACCACACCGCCACACACCATAGCGCCACACACCACACCGCCACACACCACACCGCCACACACCATAGCGCCACACACCACACCGCCACACACCACAGCCCCACACACCACACCGCCACACACCACAGCCCCCATTGCCAGATCACTTTAGTACCTCAGCTCCCCCAGCATCAGATCGCGGCCACAGTAGAGGAAGACCACGGCGAAGGACTAAAATTCTTGCTGTCAATAATAATAAATCCGAAAATCTTAAATCAAACGCCATGAGATGTGACTTGCTGATGTGTAATTGAAATAAAATCCTGATATTTAAAGTTAAAACGGTTTAATATCCCATTTCTCTTATATAATCCGGAATTAGGTGTTTTGATCCATCATTTAGCGTTCCTTAACATCGAAACGTGTGGCCGACCGGATACTGGGATAATGACCTAGTTAAACAAAGAAGACAGGTGTTAAATACTGGACCCCTGGCTGACACACACACACACACACACACACACATCTATAAAACAGTTAACAACTTATATAACAATACAATTATTTCCCAACATTAGATCATCATGTAACAGAAATTACTAGAAAAAAAATATATTACAATAAATGGAATCATCACAGGGTGCACTCCACAAACTCGGCCACCTGTATAAATTAGGTGTGTGTGTGTGTGTTGGGGTGAGAAAAGTTGTGTACTGTACGGGTGTGGCGATATTGGCTGTCCCCCCCCCCCCTTCCCTCCCTCTCTTTCCCCCTCCCTCTCTTCCCCCCTCCCTCCCTTCCTTCCCCCCTCCTTACCCCTTCCTCCCCCGCCTCTGGTATCCTCAGGCAATAATATGGACGGTCGGTGAACTCCAGATGAAAGCTAAACCTGCAGATGCTGGTTTTGGGGGGAAAAGAGACGGGGGTTAGGGAACAGGTAGGGGGAGTGAGTAGGGGAGAAAGAGGAGGGTGAGGTGGGAGAAAGAGAGGGGGTGAGGGGGGGGTGGGGTGTAGTGCACGTGCTGACTGCTAGTACACATGATATAACGCAACAGTAGATGACATCATACTCCCAAACGTGACTGACGAGTATAACACGTTCATATAGCCTCGTGTGTGTTACTATATGTATTGTTTATATATATATATATATTATCACTCTAGCTATATGTACTGTATATGTAACACTCTAGCCTATTACAGAACATGCTTGTGCTTCTGGGCGTGTATGGGCGTGTGTGAGGGTGTGGGCGGGCGTGTGAGGGTGTGGGCGGGCGTGTGTGGGGGTGTGAGCGCGTGTGGGGGTGTGGGCGTGTGTGGGAGTGTGTGAGGGTGTGGGCGTGTGAGGGTGTGGGGGTGTGGGCGGGTGTGGGCGTGTGTGGGGGTGTGGGCGGGTGTGGGGGTGTGGGCGGGTGTGAGGGTGTGGGCGGGTGTGGGGGTGTGTGGGGATGTGGGCGTGTGGGCGTGTGTGAGGGTGTGGGCGTGTGTGAGGGTGTGTGGGGGCGAGTAAGTGGGGGGGGGGGGTCGGGTACAGGCAGGTGAGGACGGGTACAGCCGGTGTGTGGGGGAGGGGGGGTGGTGGTGTACCGTATGTAGGTCGTGTGGACAGCGGACCAGCACAACAAAGACAATAAATGGTACCATCACTGTGCCACTAACCACCCCCCTTCCCCCCCTCCCTTCTGTGCCAGTCTTTACACACACACACAGTAAAAAAGTATACAGACACTCACTCTTTTATCTCTCAAACACACACAAATTCTCTCTCCCTCTCTCAGGAAAACACATACCGCAAAACTAAACACCTATTATAATTTTTCTTCTAAACACAAGAGCTACTATTACAGAACATGCTTTTGCTTCTGGGCGTGTGTGGGCGTGTGGGGCGTGTGTGGGCGTGTGTGAAGGTGCTAAAGATATAAGACCATAATTGCCTCCCGTAGTATTCAGAAAATTCTTTACAAACAAACCAATTCAATTCACTATGTTTTCCCTCACCTTTTTCTCTAGCCTTGGAAGCCTATAAATGAGACTTTCTCTACGTAGGTAACATAATGTAATGTAGTTATGGATATGTAGTGTAATATTGTTTAAAATTGTAGGGGTATTATAGGAACGGATTATAATACTGAACATGAAAATACACGTAAGTATATTTTTTAAGGGATTATATAATTTTTTAAGGGATTATATAATTTTTAAGTGATTATATAATTTTTCAAGGGATTATATAATTTTTAAGTGATTATATAATTTTTAAGGGATTATATAATTTTTTAAGGGATTATATTAACGTTTAGTACTATAATCATCGTAGAATAATACTCATCTTTTTATTACTATAACTTTGGGCGTGGGAAGGGATTCTCTCACTCACCTGTACACAAGTCCCTCATTAACAGTTAATTCATACACCACAAACACTCGCTTACCTTTACTTTACCTGTGTACTTATACCTGCCGCTTTTATACAGGTGAAGGAGTCAGTCAAGTCAGTCAAGTCAGTCAGTCAAGTCAGTTAAGTCAGTTAATTTAGTCAGTCAGTCAAGTCAGTCAGTCAACAATATTATACATAAAAAAATAAATTCACACCACATGTTGCCGTTTTCTGACGAGTGTGTGAATGTCGCTAAGAGCAAGCAGGTGTGGTGGTGATAGTGGTGGTAGGGGGTGTGGTAAAGGGGGGGGGGGGTGTGGTAGGAGAGGGGGGGTTAAACCACAGCCCAACTTCCTGTTTACATCTACCAACCGCTAGTTTTATTTAATATTATCCTAGTGGTATTTTTTTTACCTCTCTCTCTCTCTCTCTCTCTCTGACACATAAACAATAGAGACGGGTAATAATAAAACAATTTAATATCAGAGTAACCATGAACCACAGTGAGACAATTAAAGAATAAAAAAAAATTCAGTCAGTCAGTCAGTCAGTCAGTCAGTCGTGTTTATCCTTCCCAAAATATCGTATGGAGGTGACACACACACACACACACACACACACACACACATTAATCACGCTCAATTTATATATTCCTTTTTATAATCAGGAAACAACTAACAGCTTTAAATAATTATAAACCTAAAAAAAAAATTGCTATATTTCCACAGTAATAAAAATAAAAACGATAATGATGATAATATAATGATGATGGCAGATACGATAAAAAAATATATATTGAACAAAATAACAAATGTGATCTTGATAATCCATTTAATGACAATAATTTAAACGGGGAAATAGAGAGTGACAACAACAACAACAACAACAACAACAACAATAATAATAATAATAATAATAATAATAATAATAATAATAATAATAATAATAATAATAATAATCCATTATTTTAAGACTTCCATGAAAATAGCCCCACCTGTTCCAGACTTCACCTGTGGGTACCGTAACCAGGTGTGTGTGGGGGGGTGTGGGGTCATGGTTGGTGATGGGAGGCTGCAGCAACACGTGGAGAGCGAGAGCCGAAAGACTGACTAACTGTACAGTCATTATTACTCACAGTTATATCACAGTTCAGGCTTAACACCACTACCCTGTCTCCCATCTGCTAGCTACCGGCGGTGTATGCCAATGTTTAGTACCGGTGTTTGGCTGAATGTTTAGTACCGGTGTTTGGCTGAATGTTTAGTACCGGTGTATGGCTGAATGTTTAGTACCGGTGTTTGGCTGAATGTTTAGTACCGGTGTTTGGCTGAATGTTTAGTACCGGTGTTTGGCTGAATGTTTAGCACCGGTGTTTGGCTGAATGTTTAGTACCGGTGTATGGCTGAATGTTTAGTACCGGTGTATGGCTGAATGTTTAGTACCGGTGTATGGATGAATGTTTATCATAAGAGATCCAATAAAACACCATTGAGCAGAGTCCCACAGAATGACTAACCAAACGTAACGTAACCTAACGTAACCTAACCAACCCAAATATCGACTGCACTTTATAAACGAGACAGCAATGACAAAAACTAATACCAACTGGCCTAGGACACAAGCCACCTAATTATGCCACCTTAAAGAAAAACTAGATTATAATAAGATATAAGTTAAGCTGTTGAGTGTGTGACCTCATGACATTATTGAGTTTTTATAATTATGTTTTTTTTTTGGGGGGGGGGATGGGGGGGGGGGGTATAAATTAACTTCAGTTGTACACGACAGCTTATTATTCGTTGTTTTAGAGAAATGTGTCGTTTATAAGCTCGCTGTAATTACCCAAGGGCGTGTCGTGTTGGTGGGAAAACGACTTCTTAAGGGGAATATTACAAAGCACCGCATTCTTAAACGAGATAATAAAAGCCAGTTAAGCAGCTCATATACAACTAGAGTAAAATAATAATAATTAGTTGGTAATTAGTGAGGATAACTGCTAGACATCGTTAACCTAATAAAGAAGTAGGAATTTAACACCGAAAGATGGAATAGAATGAACGAGTCTTATACCAACAGCAGCATGAGGAGCAAGTCTTGGATCAGAGGCTATGATGTATTATGTAGCCCTGGACAACAATACTGACCTTGAGAACCGGCAGCACAATACACAGGGGAATATTGATCAAGTGATTAAAGGAGCAATACAGGATAAATATTGGCGAGGAAGAGAAAGTTAGGTTCTAGAGAGGTTTGAGGAGCCCTTAAAGGAGAAGCCTAAGGACGACACTGCTTCTAATGGTGCTATGGACTCCAATCAGTGTACCTTTGGGGTGTGAATGCCATAATGTGTTAATGTAGAATGAAGATTTTAGACACTACAACACTCACTACAGGAATGGAACAGTTGTCACGTAAGATCAAAGTCAACTCAGTATGTAAGAGTGGTGTTGTTAAAGGAAGTCTGTGGTTAATGACAATAGCTTATCAAGACTTCATTTGTATGCTGGTTAAGGAGTCGGGGAAGTTATGTGAGAGTGAATCTAAGTGGTGGTCTGGTCTAGAGCTATTTCCCGTTGTTATTTTCTTTATCACATCCCCCACCCCCCCACCCCCACCGTTACATCCCCTCAGCTTCACCATACAAAAAAAATGGACTCAGGATTACACACACACACACACACACACACACACACTAGTTATTTATTCCAAGGGGGAAATTTCAACAGCAGTAAGTAATGATCCACCAGGAAGGCTTCACCATACACAGCCGTCTGGCACCACCACCTTGGATAACACGATATGTAAACACTTAGTAAATATTTTAAGCTCCTGTGAATCTAATAGACTGAAAATAATATAATAATGAACCACAAAATAAAATCACTTGTATGAAGATATAAAAATAAATTGACTTCAAATTAATTGCAATAATAGTACTTTTTTTTTTTACTATTAATACATACAATGAGAATATCTCTATTAATAAAATGTTGCAAAATACAACTTCAGGACTTTTACTCACACCTACAGGGGGCAAAGTGGTGTTATTAACATGTCACGCGTGTTATGGTGGGCTTCTGTTATGTGGCTAAGATTAACAGTTACTTAGTGATTGTAAGTCATTTAGTAAAACCTCTCTGTTGTACTCAGTGACAGAGTCCAGGTTAACTTCCCTGTACCTCGTGATAAGACTGAGTGCTAGTGGTGCAGTTACTGACGCCCCCCCCCCCCCCCCCACCAGTCAGGGAGCTGTGTGGGTTACGCCCCTGTGAGTAGCAAGGAGGTATTTATTCACAACTTATAAACTTTGTGGTGTTGTGTAATACTGTATATAGTGTAGATGTCCGTAGTCGTGGTTTACCTGGAGGAGAAAGTGGGGTAAAAGATGACACTTCGTCTTCGTCTAAAGACATAAGCGTTCAACTAATGATGGAAAGATAACAATTTTCTCGTAATTGGCAATTAGTGCATGGGAAGCAACATGTGGCTGGTATGTAATTGACGATACTTTCGGAAATGCACACATGTCATAACACAGCTACACAAACTGACCACCACCAAGCATCTGTTGTGGCAGAAGGGAGCCAGGGCCACCCGTGTCGTCACAATGTTCAGTGTTTACCTTTTTGAACAACTTTATAATGGTCTTCAAGCCAAGAATATAAATAAATAAATAAAACAAACAAGTACACAAACAATATACTTTCTGAATGTACTGGGGTGCCGGGGAGGCGGAGGCACTGTCAGGAGCCTCCGTCACCAGCAGGAGGAGAGCGTAGTCCTGCGCTGACGTAACCACTGACCACTCACCCAGGTGTCAATGCACTCGACTAGGCGTATACAGTACCTTCATCCCCGCTACCTGAACACAGCAACTCAACCCATGTAAAGTGGATACGGGACCCCCACCCACGTCAATCCACGCCAGGTGAACAAAACAACACCCCTCTAAACCCCACTCCACTCCACTCCACCCCACCTTCTCCACTCCACTCGCCTCCACTCCACTCCACGTCGATGTTCACCCATTTAAGGAGAACTATTCTTCATTGACCCTTTTACTGATTTGTTTGTTCATTGTTCATAAATATTTTTGAACTTATTGTATTGAATAAAAATATAGTTTTAAACCTTGAACATATATTACCATTCTCTACGTCATACAACCTCTTGAATAATAATAATAATAATAATAATAATAATAATAATAATAATAATAATAATAATAATAATAATGATGTATAAAAAATTCTCTCTCTCTCTCTCTCTCTCTCTCTCTCACACACACACGCTACTCGCCTGTCTCACGCGTACCTAGAACCGTGTACACTAAAAGACGTTCAAACATGTACGCAGATAGAGAACCCTTTATAGACAGATACATACATGTACTTAAACACACCTACATGCGGCCTCCGAAGACATACCCCCCCCCACCCCCTCGACCTCACGCCCTCGACCTCACGCCCTCCAGAAACACGAAGAGAAATTGGGTGCAAACAACTTTTTATTGCCTTGGGTGTCGGCGTCCCCAGCACACACCGCGGAGGATCATCATGAGGTAATTCAAGAGTTGTGACGACTAATTACTCATCAAACACGAGGGGGAGGGAAGGAGGGGGTAGAGGGGGAGGGAAGGAGGGGGTAGAGGGGGAAGGGGGGTGGAGGGGAAGGGGTTGGTTGTTGGCCTCTTCACTCCCAGAATCGATGTGGTATGTGTGCTCCTAACGACAGAGTTTGCTTCCATATGCTGTGTTAGAGGACCTTAACTACAGCTTATCTAGAGGAGAGAGAGAGAGAGAGAGAGAGATAAATAGGTGGGTGTAGACTGCAGTAGTTCCACTCCCCACTTTCTCCTCCTGTAATCATCCCATTCCTCTCTCCCTCTCCCCACCCACCCACCCACCCACACAGGTTCCTCCCTCCCTCCCTACCATCATCCATCTCTCCATCCTCCAACACATCCTCCTTCATCCAAGTCTTCCACCACCCCTCCTCTCCTCCCACATAGTTCACACATCAACCTCCAATGACCACAACCCGCCAGAGAGCTGTGTTCCTGTGTCACAATTCACACCAAACACTATTGACCTTGACACACACACACACACACACACTGCAGTTAGGATGAAGCTTATGGTAGCGGAAGTTCCATTTACCTTAACAGAATATTAATTGACGATTTACCACACCATAGAGGTTTTAATAATATTGTGTGGTGATATATTGAAGAAATAACAAAGACAAGAGGAACACAGCATCTACAGAGTGATATAAGGGAAGATACAGGTTATGTTTATAGAAAGAAAAAAAACACCACCTGTCAATAACTCCCTACACCACCTGTCAATAACTCCCTACTCCACCTGTCAATAACTCCCTACTCCACCTGTCAATAACTCCCTACTCCACCTGTCAATAACTCCCTACTCCACCTGTCAATAACTCCCTACTCCACCTGTCAATAACTCCCTACTCCACCTGTCAATAACTCCCTACTCCACCTGTCAATAACTCCCTACTCCACCTGTCAATAACTCCCTACTCCCTACTCCACCTGTCAATAACTCCCTACTCCACCTGTCAATAACTCCCTACGCCACCTGTCAATAACTCCCTACTCCACCTGTCAATAACTCCCTACTCAGTACTCCACCTATATCACCAATAACGTCAATCACCTATAATTTTCCCGTCTTATTTTCAACCAATCACAATGAAGTAGTGACGTCTCTCCTCCAGCTGATGACGCATCCTCCCGTCACCATGGTAACGGCTAGTTCCTGCTTCCCAAGACTCTCTCTCTCTCTCTCTCTCTCTCTCTCTCTCTCTCTCTCTCTCTCTCTCCCTTTCTCATAACCTTGTTCTTTGTTATTGTTTTTACTTCACCCTGGAAAATAAGGTTAAATTGGCTCCTAATACGTAACGTGTTCGTGATTTTATGGTGGTGGTGGTGATGATGGTGGTAGTGGTGGTAGTGGTGATGGTGGTGGTAGTCACACACACACGGCTGGGGTGGTGAGATGCATGTCATTAGAGCGGTGTTGAAGGCAGGAAGTATGCCGGCCCTCCCCCTCCCTTCCATCTCTTCCCCCCTCCTCCCCCCCCTCCCCCTCCCTCCCTACCCCCTTCCCTCCCTCACAGGTGTGCCGGGCTAACACCTGCTGCTGGCCCAATATAATCATCACCGCAATTAACGCTACCACCACCACTACCATCACCACCACCACCGCTAGCTATACCACAACCACTACCACCATTACTACCACAACCACTACCACCATTACTACCACAACTGCTACCTCTACTACTAACCTAAAGTAAAATCTAGTGCCAACACACACACACACACACACACACACACACACGACAATCACCTAAATCACCCAATTACCGTCAACCCTCAACCACCATCAACCACAAGAACAACCAACAACTAGGAACCAACCCATCACACCCACCGCTACCCAACAAGGTCACCAGCTGCTACCACACACACACACTCACACACACACACACACACTCACTCACTTTTAAGACCATAGTTGATCATAATGCCAAGATGTTCAGTACACCTTTAATGGTTTGGTTAGGTTAGGTTCATATACAGTACTACCACCCGTCTGTCAGGTAAATGGGTGGACAGAGATAGACTAAACCATCAGTAAAGAGGTCAAACACTGTATACTTTACCCTTTATAAGCTGATTTACTACATAACATCAATGGTTTAATAAGTTAAATAATCAGTTACCTTCATAAACCCCCCAACACCTAGCAACTCTTGTATATCACCCTCGCCAACCTAACCTAACCTAACCTCGCCAACCTAATCAAACCTAAACCTAACCTAACCTAACCTTTATATAACCTAAACCTAATCGTAAAGTCAACAATAATAACATTTGATTTCTGTATATTTTAACATATTAATTCCACTATAAACAAAGAACATCACTAGCGACACAATATACATTAATGGGACACAATATTAACACAGGTGTATGATAATGAGGGTAATTAGTATTATTCTCTTTTTACCTGTGTCCTTGACCTTCACTGTCGCACCTGTCTGTTGTTTCACACATATTGTAGTGAAGGTGTGTGTTTGTATATCCAGTTTGGTCGTATCATCTACTATGGTTCGCCGCCATATTAGTCGTCATGGTGGATGTAGAATAAAGTTGAAAGATGTTAATAATGTGAGGGTTTGGTTTTTGATAAGGAGTTTGTATCCTCCTTACACTCTGATGAAGGATAAGCAACACCTCCTACCTCACCTCACCTCATTAATCGTCAATCTTTTCACGGCTTGGTTGGAGTTACTGGCGTTATATCAAAGCCAATTTTCTTCAATTATTTTTCCTAGTTTCTACAGTTATTCATCAAAGTTGCATAATCATTTTCGATCCATGTTGTAGATAAAAACAAACATCATTAGGTGTATTATTCTTCATTATACAAAAATATACATTAAAAACTTCATTACTAATACTCATCTTTACGTATATTCAGACTAATGTTCTTGATAGTTTTTTTTTACATCACATGAGGAACTTTAAGTTATGAAGATTATCTGGGAAAACAATTAAATCCCGCAACAGTGTATCGCAGACTGGGTGGGTCACAAGGTCGAGGAGTTAGAGGATTATGGTGGAGCCTCAGATAACAACGGCATCACCAAAGGTCACTAGACACCTGCCTGCCTACACACCAAGCTGAGGCGACTACAACACCCCGATACTTAGTTTATATACGAGTGAAAGTTTACCTGGGCCAGTGGTCACGTCTACAAACATTGATATATTCGAAAGACGACAGGAAAAACAAATGTAGATCAGATTATCATGTGTAAATTAGCCGTGAATGGATATAATGACGCTGATAGTCTGTCCGTTCCAATTCCGATTAATGTTCAACTTGAAGTAGGTCTGGAAACATTAGTCTTATTACTTCGATAGTGCCTAGAATCCGTTCCTTTTTAACCACAAAGTCTAATTTAATTAACCAGTCAGAGTCGCCGTTCGCTAACCTTTACCTCTTGTTGACGTAATGACACGAGAGAACCAGTTTACAATGACTTATACCACACTGTTTCTGAGTCATTCTCTTGGTAACTTTTATAACTGTGTCACTGTTTTACTCTCTCTCTGTGTCTCCTGAGCCCATGTGAAAAAATAAATCTTATGTTTCATAGACTTAAACAATCTGTCAAACATCACCTTATGTGTTTGTATATATTTGTCTATTTAATCAACGCTATAACAAATACAGTCTCTCTCGTTTTCACTTTATTTATTTATTTTTCTCTGTCTACATAATCTACAGTTATTTGTTTTTTTTATAATGGGTCTGCCAGCTGCCCAACGGCCCATAATATGATGACAAAGACGGAGAAACTGGAGTCTCACCCACCCCATGCCTCCTCATCCAGCCCATGCCTCCTCATCCAGCCCATGCCTCCTCACCCACGCCATGCCCCCTCATCCACCCCATACCCCCTCACCCACCCCATACCTCCTCACCCTCAACTCCCTAAATAACCCCACGAACAGAGTCATGAAGGTTCATTTATATGGGTCACTCGGCCGTGATCAACATGAAACGAAAATCAACATCATTCAAGAGAAGATCATTGTTAAGTGAACATAATGTGGACGTGAAAGTAACACAGGATGGTCTATTTACAGGTGTCAGACAGGTGATTTATGACGTTATTATAATAGTCACTAAATATCATCCACAGGTTAATTACGGTGAACAACCACACGTCGATAATGACTCAGTGGATATTATATTTCCAGCAGTTTAAGAAATCTTGAGAGGAAAAAAAATTATCTTACTTATTTTTTTTTAATATTTTTTTATCCTTCGTTTCTTAGGAGTTAAAATTTATCTCCAGGAATTATTAATTTTCTCGCTCTTGGGAAATTTGGTTTATGCTTGTATATTATTTTGTCTGCAGTGAATGATAAGTTTGTAGTGAGAATGTTGTCTGAGTAACTATATGAGAAATAACAGATGGGAGAGAGATTTTCACCTTAAGTATACACTGTGTACATTGATTTAACTGAGTGACTACGGCTTCTGTGATACGCTCGCCAGACAGTTAAATTGAGGCTGGTCTTCCAACACACCACAATATTTTTTGGGGGGGAGTGGGTGGGCGGTGGGCAGGGGACATTTCCTAACATTACAACAACATTCCATAAGGGTGATTGAGGGTCAGGTCATGGGATTAAGGGATAAATATAAGGGATAAATATAGACCCCAAGATCAAAGGAGATGTAAGTAAGTCCGTAGCCATCATAACAGTGGGGCCAGAACTAGATTATTTGCGCTCTGCTAACACACGGTACAAACTCAATGCGGTTACAAAAGTAGCAGAAATACAGCAAATTGAAACTTTTTCATCAAATTACTGTTCCTACGTTACAATTCCAACCCAGTAAACTATATCAAAATGAAATTAACGACCATTTACACCTCTTCAACCTTCAATTTCCTCTATCACCGTGAGTATGGGAAAGTAGCTTTAACTGATGGTGCTGTAGGGTTGCCAATGACTTCAATGTCTCGTGTGTTTTATAGTAGTTTCTAATACACTGATAAATCCAGAGAGAGTTGTGTTCCATATATCAAAGATCATAGTTATATAATTATTCTCGATTTGTGTAAAGTTTCTTCAATCATGCTGCTGCCACCTGACCAACACCCCACCATGCTGTACACCACCTGACCCCTCAACCATACACCACCTGACCAACACCCCACCATGCTGTACACCACCTGACCCCTCAACCATACAACCCCTCAACCATACAACCCCTCAACCATACACCTCCACCATTTTACTCGTGCCGAATACAATTTCCACATTTTCATTAACTTATTTTTTCAGAGCAGTTCCATGAATCAATCTCTCTCTCTCTCTCTCTCTCTCTCTCTCTCTCTCTCTCAACCCCACAATTCACGTTACTGTACACTTAACCACGAGGGGCAATACTTCACCTGATAACATTTCCCTGTGAAACACAAAAACAACATAAGATACTAATCACCTGAGAGTAATTACCTAAATTACCTGCAATTAACATAATTTCTTAGCACACACACGGGAGGCAGGGACCTATACAGAGACACGTTCGAGCCTGGTTGAGCTATAACGATGATAAACGAGCCAATTGAAGTAAAAAAAACTGGGAGGTGATTTGGTGGGTGGAGATGGGCTAACAATGGCTCTCTTGAACTACTGTACCAAAGGTGATAGCTCAGTAAGGATTATGAATTCAAAGCTTCTGGATGTGATTAAAGAGTCAGTGTCTGTGTTAAGTGCGTTTAGTGTCTGTGTTAAGTGCGTTTAGTGTCTGTGTTAAGTGCGTTTAGTGTCTGTGTTAGGTGCGTTTAGTGTCTGTGTTAAGTGCGTTTAGTGTTTGTGTTAGGTGCGTTCAGTGTTTGTGTCCCCCCCCCCCCCTCGACGCCATCGTGTAGTATTATCACAAAACTTTTAAAACAAAATCTAATAAATTAACCCTGATGTAATATTTTTTCCCTCCCCCTCTTCTCCTCTCATCACTCCCCTCCCTACCTCCACCATTCTCCTCCCCAACCTTCATCACTCCCCTCCCTACCTCCACCATTCTTCTCCCCAACCTTCATCACTCCCCTCCCTACCTCCACCATTCTTCTCCCCAACCTTCATCACTCTCCCTCTCTCCCCCAACACTGAGAGAGGGGGGAAGGTGTGTCCCTCCCATAAAGCTCCCTGGGAAGCCAATCACTTGCTAGGGGTACTGCCTACAACCACACCACCATCACACACACACACACACACACACACACACACACACACACATACACATCATCAACACATCGTAATACTTCCACTTACCAAAAATCCCATTAAAAATATATAATTCTTATCCAGTGCCAGCCTGTGCCATCCAGTGCCACCTGTGCCTTTCATATAGTGCCCCCCCCCCCCAATGAATATGCAAATACGTAATAAAAATTCACATAATCTTCCAGTATTCATTTCAACAACGACACATGTACAGAAGTTAGATCCGTTGGTTTAATTCAGATTTTCCCAGATAAGATAAAACAATGTAATGACTTTGACAATTTTTCCACAGATTTAATTTATTTTATTATTTTTTTTTTATATTTTGATTTTTTTTTTACCTGAAAGTATATATGAAAAAAAATTCTCAGAGGTAAAGTTTATTAATTTATATGACTTAAGAGTTTTGGCATCTTGACCACCATCTACACTGGAGCCTTCGTGAGTCGCCCTAGAGTCATCCTAGAGAGTCGTCCTAGAGAGTCGCCCCTCGTGAGTCGTCCTAGAGAGTCGCCCCTCGTGAGTCGTCCTAGAGAGTCGCCCCTCGTGAGTCGTCCTAGAGAGTCGCCCCTCGTGAGTCGTCCTAGAGAGTCGCCCCTCGTGAGTCGTCCTCGTGAGTCGCCCCTCGTGAGTCGTCCTAGAGATTCGCCCCTCGTGAGTCGTCCTAGAGAGTCGGTCCTCGTGAGTCGTCCTAGAGTCGCCCCTCGTGAGTCGTCCTAGAGTCGTCCTCGTGAGTCGCCCCTCGCCGTACCTTTGTCTTCACTTTCTCTACCTTGGGATAAATTCCTTCTCCCCCTCTCCCCCCCCTCCCCCTCTCCCTCTCTACCCCCCTCCCTCTCCACCACCCCCCTCCCCCTCTCCCTCTCTACCCCCCTCCCCCTCTCCCTCTCTACCCCTCTCCCCCCCCTCCCTCCCCCTCACTTATATGCAAGTCACTGATGAGGAAACCCATCCCAGCGACCGACTAATTATTCTCTTTAAAACATTACACAACGTTTTAACAGCTGACTGACTAACTGACTGACTAACTGACTGACTAACTGACTGATTAATTGACTGACTGACTGAATGACTGACTGGGTAAAATATGTGGCGTCGCAGCCTGATGGCCAGTTGATGCTGAAAATGTTTGTGTGTGTGTGTGTGTGTGTGAGTGTAATTCAGTACTCACGTCTCCATAACAACAGCATCACCAATCACCACCAACCTGTAACAATAATAAAATATATCAGACCTGGGATTGACAACACTGATCATCAATGAAATTTAGATCCATATAAATTTTTTCTTCAAATCAAATATTAATAAAATTTTACGAGATTAAATCAGACGTGTTTTGTGTTCCGTGGCAATAGAACCATAACTACATCACCACTGTTACCACCACCAACATCACCACCACCAGTCAGCCGTATCAAGACGTACTCATCACCTTTAAGACATCGTGAGAGGAGACCCCGTGTTCCTCGTTGTCACCTTAGCACTACAGAACACCCAATTTGCCGGTACTGTACTCGCTCCCTTCCGCTATCATCATCGTGTTAACACCAGATGATGGCCGGCGGCTGCTGCTGATGTACATGTAGTGACAGGATAGGATAAGACGGGATAGGATAAGACGGGATAGGATAAGACGGGATAGGATAGGACAGGACAAGACGGGATAGGACAGGATAGAGTATAATGAAAGTGATCGTATGTATATATTTAGCTCAGTTACATGATGTCTATTTAGAAATGACACGTGAAGGTGGTGGTGGTGGTTGTTGTTGTTGTTAGTAGAACCATAAACGAGCATCAAAGGCTACCCCAAGGTACTTTGGTAGTTGGTAACCCATGACAATAAACACATCAAGAACAAAAGGGGGGCGGGGAGGAGCGGGGTGTGGCGGTGGGGGGGTTATTTAACAAGCCACCCACCAGTTCCCCCCCCCCCCCTTCCCTCCCCTTACCACCCCAGGATTACCTTGTGAATTAAAAAAAGGATTAATATTTTTTCCGGAAGACTTTGTGTCCTACCAACCCACCCCCTCCTATCCGAACCCACCCCACCCACAGCCCACCCCCACCCCACCCCCAGCCCACCTCACCCCACCCCATCTTTGTTTTCTTTATGAAGATCAACGCCCTGGTAGTCCCCGGCCACGCCCACCACCTCGCTACTCCGCCTCACCTTACTCAAACGTCACGAGATCAAATACTGATTTAACTACATAGAAAAAAAAATGACCCCAGGACTATCTGTTGTTTTACTGACACGAGAGCGGCTGAAGGCAGATGAGGCTTGACAAGTAAGGGTGACTCAAGTTGATGCGGTGGAAAGACGCTTGAGGCGAGTCTGGTTGTGGGTGTGTCCGCCAGCCATACTTCCTGCGGTCCCACCTTGCCGCAGCCGCAGTGTAGTCTAATATCACACAAATACAACACTTATCTACTGGTATGTTATTTAATTTACAACACGTCACGAAAAAACAATACTTTCAGCATAATAACGTAATGTCTAAACACTGTCATCACACAGCAGTAAATATCAACACTGACAGCAGCGTCGAGTGGAGGAAATAATGAGTCAGGTAGCTAGCAGCAGCAGCAACAACAGCTGACGCACAGGAGAAAACACCCAGCGAGAACGAGAACTGACCCCGATAACCTAACCTAACCTAACCTAACCTAACCTAACCTAACCTAATCTAACCTAACCTAACCTAACCTAACCTAACCTAATCTAACCTTAAAAATTTACAAGTTCTTATCATATCATACAAATATTACGAACTCTAAGTAATTCGTACAACACCAACGTATAACAATCAGGGTAGCAGAGGAAACGACGTCCCATATACCTGTTCCCACAATCAGGACAATTGCCTTCAAGCCAAAGAATTATCTGGTCTAGGGGTCATAAGGTGATCGGGATTCTTCTCAACAAACATTATAACCTTTCCTGGAGTTAAATACAAACTTACCTTCTCTAATAACAAGTAAAGTATTAATTAATATATATACCTGGACTTAATAATGGGAACTATATTATTAAAAAACCCAGTAAACTACGACGTATTATCTATAATTATTTCATACGTTCAAGATGTTTGATGATAACAGACTTACACAGCGTCGGAAGTTGGTCTCGTTTATAACAGGTGAGTTAATAAGGAAAGGTCATGAACTCTGCCACAGGTCAATGGGGAGGGGGTGGGGGGCGGGGGGGGGGGGAAGCGGACTCCATCAGATTATTAAAATAACTAAAGTACTCAACCACAACAACATCAAATATAACAAACAACAAACACACAAACATTCCAACACACGTCTTATAATTTTCTCGCTCACCAGCCACTAAGGATGTAACCAAGGTCATTATTACCGGCCTCTAGTTGACTCGTTTCCTCATCCAACAACCACAAGGACACTCGACAACAGCACTAAAGTTCCTCGGTGTAACTAAATGATTGACGTGATGTGATCTGTAGTCTGGCCACCGTGTACACTCGCTGATAAAAGTCGTAATACTTAATTAATGTCTAAACTTGGATATACAGCGACTTATCACTCACCAGTAACATCTTATATATGAAGAGAAATATAATTAAAGATCATATAAACATTAAGTTGATATATATATAAACATTGTTAACATCGGAGGGGAAATTTGGTTAACTCGTGAGAAATGTTGTTGGTTCTTGCAGTACATACTAACCAGCTTTACAAGGACCATTAGAGGCCTCAATAGCATTAGGGTTAGGTAGTGGTGACAAGACTATGGTAGACAATAGGAACACCTCACCATGGTAGATAATAGGAACACCTCACCATGGTAGACAATAGGAACACCTCACCATGGTAGATAATAGGAAGACCTCACTATGGTAGATAATAGGAACACCTCACCATGGTAGATAATAGGAAGACCTCACCATGGTAGATAATAGGAACACCTCACCATGGTAGATAATAGGAAGACCTCACTATGGTAGATAATAGGAACACCTCACCATGGTAGATAATAGGAAGACCTCACCATGGTAGATAATAGGAACACCTCACTATGGCAGATAATAGGAACACCTCACCATGGTAGATAATAGGAACACCTCACTATGGTAGACAATAGGAACACCTCACCATGGTAGATAATAGGAACACCTCACTATGGCAGATAATAGGAACACCTCACCATGGTAGATAATAGGAAGACCTCACTATGGTAGATAATAGGAACACCTCACTATGGTAGATAATAGGAACACCTCACCATGGTAGATAATAGGAACACCTCACCATGGAAGGTAGCGGGAGGGGTGTTATCACAGCGGGGATCAGTCAGAGTGAAGAACAATACACTTCCTGTGTTGGAGTATCAGGATGTCACACACTACCACCACCACCATCATCCTCCTCTTCTACCACCATTACCACCACGGCTATCACCCCTATCACCTACCAATACCACCCTCCTCTGCCTTCATCACCCTTTATCCAGTTATATTTAAACAACAAAAGAAAACTGATTGACACGTGAATGCTTTCAAGTGTTCAGTAATAACCATCATTGTCGTTTAGGTCACGTCTTATTCTTGTTGCTTGGGGGTTATTTATATGAGTACAGGCTGGTGTCTCCCTAACTCGGCACCACAACTCAAGAATGGCGACACCTACACTCCTGACCTACACTGATGCTCATTATGAATAGTAATGGAACCCCACTGACCTGCTATGCATTAGGAATCATTATAGGTCATAGGTCAAGGTCATAACTGAGAAACACATTACCACTTACCTTGTGTTGGTATGCGCTAAGAGTTCAATTTAGTTATCATTATTATTTTTTTTCACTTAAGGATCACACTAAGACTCCGCACGATCGTTAAGTCATTCTCAACCCAGAAAATTGACTAATCAACTAAGTTACAACAACAACTTATCATCAATGTCACTTTGTAAATATGTAACCATTAATACTTAACATCAATGCCCTCTATTGGTTACTGTATCCGGTATCAACACAACACAAAGTAAACACCTGTTGTATTGTACCTTCCTCGTTATACCTGTACCTGTATTAATTATCTATATTTCCTGTGTGTACTGTTATAGGTGTGTACTGTAACAGGTGTGTACTTTGACAGGTGTGAGGATGTTGGGCCGAAGCCGGATGCGTCGCGGGGTGAGCTTGGAGGTAATCGTGGAGGAAGACGATAATGCAGAGGTTGTCCTGGACCCAACGCCCCTTATGGAAGACGATGACGAATGCCCTGACGATGATGATGATGACGACGACTACAGTGAGAATGGTAGACCTTAAAAATCATCGTCTTTAGTCTATATCTAAAAACAAGTCATAATTAATTTTTTCTGTAATAACATCTAATTCAAGTTTATTGGGAAATTTTATTGATTTATTTTTATTAACAGTTTGAATATGTCAGATGGCTTCACACAGGCCCTTGAAATTATTTAATATTCCCAATGTGATGAAAATTTTAAAGCCAATTATGTTGTAAGCCTGACAATACATTAAATCATAAATTATTATAAGTTTCTATTACGATTATTATGTCGGTCTTGTGGGTAATAGTTTATGAAAAGAAAAAGATCATAATATAAGAAAGTAAAGGTGAAGGGTTAACAATATCCTGCTACTGATGGTCAAGTTAGTCTATAAGAAATTCCTCCTCCCAGGGACACAAGTGATTCAGTCTTACACAAGGGGAAGCTAGTGGATAAAGTGAAAGTATAAAGATGGCATTCACCTCTTGGCCTTTCATACCAACAATATATACATTTTTTTATCCCCCAAGGACCAATATTTTTTTTTATTCACAATTATACAGAAGACAAGTAATAATAGAGTTATTTAATTATTTTTTATAAAGATTAAATAATATGAGGTTGATTCTCAGCTTTTGAACCAACAGTTATATTAGGTTCTTCCTCACCTTAAGAGTTATCTAAGTATATTATGTTTGGTGATTGATTCAGGATTAAGTTATGATGATCTTTTCTCAGTTAACTCCCTGAATGATCTTGACACACACTAATAAACACAAATGGAATGCCGTAAAATAACAAGATCAACACAGCAACAAAACCTATAATTCTAACAACTAGGAATTACCTATAAACATATGCAACACCAACCAACACAGTCCTGGAACACAATACCGGCAATGATTCATCACCTATAACACCACATCCAGGGAATTAAGATCATTAAATATATTGAATTGAGGCAACAGAGACGTATTAAACCAACGAGAGTAATAACTTCATAACGAACACTTTCCACAAACACTTTCTTCCTCGATCACACTTATCACCGACGCCACTTTGTGCTTTTTACCCAGCAGGACGGTCGGCTCCTAGCTCCCCTGAAGGAACTCAAGGAAATGGAGGAAGAGGAAGATCAGGAGGTGGAGGATCATCAGCGGAGGAAAGGAGGAGAAAGCGGGAGAGGAGGAGGACCATAGGAGGACTCTCAAGGATTCGCTCCGTGTCTTGTGAGGCCCTTACCCTTCTTGATACCAGGTGAGACAACAGGTGATAATGTTAGAACAATACACAGGCCGAGTCAACTTCATCTGTAAGTCATAATTTTTCAACACCCGGTTATGATATCTCTCTCTCTCTCTCTCTCTCTCTCTCTCTCTCTCTCTCTCTCTCTCTCTCTCATCTTTCCGTTCTGAGGCTAAACCAATCACGAGACGAATTGGTCCCCCCCCCCCCCCAAGGACTGTCTGGGTGAGGTAGGATACGGGAGTGATCGTAAAGGAGACTGGAAGGATTTATTTTATGGGTTTCCTTAATCACAATATCCTTCAGGCCCCTTTTGATCTTCTCCTTCCAGATAGTCTCAGATCCTAGCCAGATATGAACCAATAAGATCCTTAGTTCCAGCACTTAGCCGGATATGAACCAATAAGATCCTTAGTTCCAGCACTTAGCCGGATATGAACCAATAAGATCCTTAGTTCCAGCACCTAGCCAGATACGCACTACTCACCTCTATAAAATGTAGCAATATTCCCCAAAAGTTTCAATAGATTTTATTTATTTTTTTTTTATTCTGTAACTTAAATCATCATCCTATTGTAGCCCCTAAACACACTATCATGTCCTATTTCATTCTTCCTTATTCTGATTAATTTATTTTTTTTACTTATCACAATTTATGTTAACTTCTCAACTAACCACGGCACCTATCCTCTCCTACTCCAACTCCCCTTTCCTTCACTCCCTTTACCCTTCCCCCTGAATCTTCTCCCCCTTCCCCCCTGTCACTAGCCTTTGTTCGTTCCTTCTCAAATATATAGTTTATTCCACCCAAGACGTCACGTTGCCCTCGGGGGGAAAAAATATATGAACGTGTATCAGGATGTGATCATAATATGTCCGAGAATAATTTATATTACGCTCTGGAAATTCCCTGGAGATGTAATAAGATTTGTGAGAGAAATCCCTTTTAGCTGATGCGCTCGAGACTTTCCCTAAAACAGTCGAGAAATTCCCTAAATTATCCAAAGATGCTGGCATAAAATTCCCAGAAATACCAATTGATAGTCGGAAAATTCCCTAAAATACCAAATAATAGTCGAAAAATTCCCTAAAATAACAAGATAGTCGAAAAAATCCCTAAAACATCAAATAATAGTCAGATAATTCCCTAAAACACTAAAGAATACAGTAAAAAAAAAAGATTCCCTAAAATGTCCTATGATGCGCTTGGGTGAAATGTAAAAAAAAAAAATATCGCGAGGAAGGAGAGACAAGGACTGCAGGGGGTGGGGGGGCGGAAACTTCCCCCAAACACCCACCGATGACGTCTTCTTCCCCTAACACAACCACATATTATCAACCAACACTCATACAACCATAACTACAACCAATCTACAGAAGCACGCTAAAATGTTTATACTACAACCCGTCAAAACACACACACACACACACACACACACACACACACACACCAATGTTAAATCCTTACTTACAATCACCCACCACAGCCCTAACAATCACCCATCACAACACCTAACAATCATCCACCACAACACCCAAGTCTTCCCCCAGCATCAATGAGCCGTGTTCCTAAGTCACCATGGCCGCCCTTCACTCATCACTAAGTAAACATAACAGTGAGCCAAATACTTGCGGTCAACCCTGATGACGATTTCCCTCACAGATGACGTTTTGTGTGTGTGTGTGTTAGGGGGTAGCTGTGACTGTAAGGGGGTGGGACTGTGTGTGTGTGTGTGTGTTCTGATGACAAATTCACCCACGTTCAGACAATATCTTGGTGTCAACATATATTTGTCAAGAGCGTCAGCATAATATTTTATTTATAATTATATGGTAAACGAATAAGGTTCAATAATTCCTATTTCTTTTTCCCACAAGGTGCTCTAAAACGGAGGTGGGGGAGGGAAGGGGGGTGAGGTGAGGGGGGTGAGGGAAGGGGGATGGGACGATGTGTTATTCCAGGGGGTACAGGCGCGTTGGGGGAGCATGGGGGGGGGGGGGGGTTAAATCATACACAGAATTATATAAATGTAAAATGTTTGTATCACACTTCCTAACGAGAGCCGTACACTGTCATGAAATATACAGCAGGTGTAAATGAAATGTATATATTTCAGTGTATAATTTTTACACTAACACCACATAAATGGATTGAACTGTTGTATTTGTTTGTATCGGTGAATATCGGGGGTAGGGGGAGGGTAGGGGGAGATGGGGTAGGGGGAGGGTAGGGGGAGATGGGGTAGGGGGAGGGTAGGGGGGAGATCGGTTGGGGAGGGGGTAGGGGGTGTGGGGGGAGGGTGTGGCACAGAGGAAAGAAACGTTTAAAGAATCACTAGTCACCCCACACGTTAGGTTAGTTTTCCTAGATTAGTTTCCCTAGGTTAGTTTCCCTAGGTTAGTTTCCCTAGGTTAAAATCCGGTTTTCAGGATTAGTGATACACATTGGTAAGTTTTCCGTGTTTGGAGTCTGTCGAAAAACCGCAAGTGGGCGTTATGAGCACCTGTGAGGCGTGAGGACAGGTACTGGGAGGTAGAGACTGGGAAAAACACAGGTAATGGGGCTGGAAATTTGGAGAACACAGGTAATGGGGGTTAAAAACTGGAAAAACACAGGTAATGGGGCTGGAAATTTGGAGAACACAGGTAATGGGGGTTAAAAACTGGAAAAACACAGGTAATGGGGCTGGAAATTTGGAGAACACAGGTAATGGGGGGGTGAAAACGGGAAGAACACAAGCATGAATTCATTACGTTATAAAAATCAAAACAAATGGTTGTCGTTATGTAGCTGAAAACCTTAGTTGTGTTTTAAGGTTCAACCAAGGAGAAAAGGAGTAGAATGTATCACCCCTCCCTCCCCCCCCCCCCCACACACACACTCAATCACATCCCCCACCAACTGTCTCAAGAAACAGCAACAACAAGAAGCACAATTACCCTTAACATCACCCTGAATTACCTTACAAACTTCACTTTTCTTTTTTTATATATATTTGTTATAATATTGTGGTTTCCTTATATCCTTCCCGACAAAACAGCAAATAAAAACGCTTAATAAATCCCATCATTCAAAAATTTTCTTCTCCTACAGTGACATGGATTCGTGTTGTTCAGAGTGGGATGACGATGATGAGTTGTCCACAGCCAGCAGTAATTACGTCACATTAAATCGCCCAATTAGCAGACGGCGGATCCTTGAGAGCAGCCAAGCACAATGTGATTCAGAAGACTCCGGAATAGAGTACCATTCAAATGAAGACGATCCAGTACTTGAGGACAAATCAAGTATCGAGGATCGCAAAGAAACGGATGATTTATCAGATGACATTCACGATCAAGAAACTGCGACGGAATCTGAGGACGATACAGTTAATGAACCACAAGAGCAACTTCAAGACCTTCCTCCAACAGTCACCCATGAGACCTCCACTGACTCGATCACAAGTCCGAATGCTGACGTAAATGCTGACGTGAACATAGAGCCTAGTGAAGATAATATGAATGACACGAGTATTCAAGAAAATGCTGACGATACAAAAGAAAATATTGATACACAAGACAATGCTGACGGCATACAGGAAAATGCTGACGATACACAAGACAAAGCTGACGGCATACAGGAAAATGCTGACGATACACAAGACAAAGCTGACGGCATACAGGAAAATGCTGACGATACACAAGACAAAGCTGACGATACACGAGACAAAGCTGACGATACACATGACAAAGCTGACGATACACAAAACAAAGCTGACGCTACACAAGACAAAGCTGACGATACACATGACAACACCGATCTCCTTCTCAGCGCTAGAAATGGGAAACAGCTATTTGAAGAACGCGGGAAGCAGGGAGCTAAGAAAGAGCAGACGACAAAAGCTAAATACCTACAAGAGTACAAAGCTAACGAGGTACTGGAGAACAATAAGGTGGTGATAGTGGAGAGGACGCCGCCAGTTCCCAGCAAGAGGACAATACTACCACGGGTGAGCTTGTGTACCTGTGTCTGCCTTCACTACCAACACCGCGACACCTCTTACGCTTATTAATTTTTTTTGTCAATATCTCTACAGTAAGAACTAAATAATGTATACAACCTCAAATTCTATTATTAATATACAAGGTGTTTATTAAGATTAGTACCATGAGTTACGGGTAAAACAGGAACCAGAAGTTATTACACAATATGAATCAATGTAACATGTGAGTTTCAGTAGTCCAGGAAATGCACGTAAGTGTAGGATGATCATTGATGTGTCTTCGGGGAGCCAGCCGTCACGATATAATGTGAGGATGCTGTGTGATGCAAGTTTTGTGGAGCTGAACTAACTGGTGTAAATCTGGGAACCCGGTGAACAGTGTGTGTGTGTGTGTGTGTGTGTGTGCAGAGGAATGCATACACGGATCTTCACACCCATCACATGAGTGTGTGAGTCATGTTGTGTGGGGCGGGAGGTGACCGTCAGTTTCAACATCTCAACAGAAGGTGATATATGTGTTGCACAATTAATATAAATAATATCAACAAAACACTAATATGTCACACTTCAATTCACTAATTCATAATAAAGAAATAACATTATTACCAGCGTATGGTGTGTTGCATCACACATTATGCGAATGGTCAACCTAAATGACAGTATGTGTTGTCAATAATAAACTTGGGAGTGTGTTGTGTTGGTGCAAGTTTAATTGTGTGTGCGGGTGACAGTCACCTGGAGAGCTGAAGCATCAACAATCTCACACGCCACCTGACACTCACACAGTTACCTACCACGGTCCATTGGCAGCCCCCCCACCGTCAAATAATCTAATAACGTTGTCAACACACACACACACACACGACAGAGAGTAACATGTGTCACACTTATAGGTGGTGGTGGACCCGGCTGAGGAGGAGCTGCAGCTGAAGCGCGCTGCCTATACCATCCGGAACAAGGAGGTGCAGCTGGAGGAGTTACCACGTCCACACACCGTGCGCAGCGTCAAGCAGCTGTTCGAGGACCTCAATACTCCAGTCGACCACTTCCGCGCCTGGTGTGATCTTGGTTAGTGCTAAAGCCGTTGTCTCCCCTTCCTGTGTACCGGAACATTATATGATACATCGTCATCATATAGTCATCACAATAACCAGTGTTGGTCTTCATCACAACTGTAGTCTTGTGGTGATAAAGCTGTGTGGTCTCCTTTTATGGTGATACAGCAGCGTTGAGTGACCAGTGTTAGTTGTCTTACGCTGGTTGAGATGAATGACCAGCCAAGAATTTTCAGTGGTTACGGGAATATCAAAATTAATTAATCTCAATTTGTTAAACCACTAAAGTTTAAATAATTATATAAAGATGATAAAAATTAGAAAATGATAATCACGAAGATAAGGTATTTTTATACTATTTTTTTTAAGACACAGATAGTACGGAGTGTCTAGGAGTGTTTCAGGCTAAAATGACTGCTCCTAGACATAAACGTGCCAAGCCAAGAAAACTTCCAAATGGTGGCAGGTATTTTCGGAGGTGGGGCCGGGAGGTGGGGCCGGGGATGGGGGGAGGGGGAATTTAATCTCTAACTCTGTCCTCAAACATCACACCAAGGAGGTTGTTGTCATTTTAAGGGTTAAAGAGATACAACAAGCTTAATTTATATTGTTTCCATCTTGGCAGGTCGGTTCCGGGACATCAAATCTAACCCATCGAGCAAGATCTTAAGATTCGACCGAAGTGATAGTGACTCTTCCCGCCGCATGAGAATCGGTTCCTCGCTCACGCTGCCCCGTCTGCCCAGCCACCACAAGAACAACGTCGGATCTACAGCTGCCAAGAACACAAACCAGAAATCCCACAAAAATAACTTCTGCTCCTCAACGTTCCCTAAGGATTCATCAAAGCACAACAAACCTTTACAAAAATTACAGAAACAGGAACAGGTAGCCACTCAAGGTAGCCAGCCAGTCACGCTCAGGAAGCCCACCGTGCATGGGTTCAACGTGAAGAAGGCGCTGATGGAGGACCCACGCTCCTTCCACGCTCACAGCCGCACCACCAGTCACCAAGGCTCCAACCATAATAAGACAACCAGTAACCACCACAACCATAAAAGTCACACCCACAACAACAAGTCGCAACACCCGAGGTAATAATTCCCTGTAGTCTGCTCATGATAACTGATAAATAATTGATGTCTTGTGATAATTTTAGAGTTACGATTATTACTGTCCAACAATAAACACCATATTGAGTCTCCAACACTCCTACGTCACCATAACACTATACCGTCACTAACATGCTTAAAAAAAGAGAAGGGTGTTTATTTCACAACCCTCAGACACCATACAACATACACTCGCTAAATGCCTAACAACTTGGCCAATTTGGAGATGTTAGACACAACAAGTTGGCCAGAAGTTTAGGAACAAGCCTGACCTTCACTCACGTCAGCTGGTCGGTAAAACAATATTTGGATTATTTAGTGATAAACAGCAGCCGTCTAGCGACCCGGTATTAACTTACACGTTCCAAAACACAAAATAATATGGCGTATAACATTATCCTCTCTGGCAGAATACACAATACTAGTGACCCAATTAGCGTCAAAGTTCAGGATTTTCGCTCACCTAAGTAGACATTTCTTAGGCCTATAAGTATTCCCTGTTTTGCCAGAAGGCATTAGTTTCCCAGGACTAATTTTGTTTACACAACATAACATTAAATACGTTCACAGCGAGATGACGACGGACCGGTCTGACACTGAGTCTCTGGCCTCTGACATCAGTGAGGACAGTGGCCTCAGCAATGACTCCCACAATTCTTCAACATCATCAGTCTCCACCTCCACGTACCGGGCCCTAGATGCTTACGCCTCTGATCCCAGCTTCAAGGTGAGTGGTACTTCATCTGGTCTTGTATGGTGAACGATCTTCTACGTGGATGTTGCATGTAGGTTCATCACACACACACACACACACACACACACACACACACACACACACACACACAGAGGAAAATACAGCGGGCCTATTGAAGGTGAGGCGCCTATTTCATTGCCTCTGATCTGCTCATCTACCACCGATATACTGAGTCTGCTCATCTGCTGGTAAGTCCTCTGGTTTAACACTCAGCTGCTGGCATCACAAAGCCCAGACTCACTGCCACAACCGTTACGTCCACACATCCTCCTGCTTCCTATTCGTCCGTCATCGTGTCCACTCTCAACCAATGAACCCTAAACACTGTACTAGTTTCAATACAGTTAAATGTCAGACAGAGTACTCTAGATAGGACTGAGGGGGAGGGGCGTTTGACCAGTTACCTCGGTGTTATTGTGCCTAGGAACAGAGTGGGGAGTGAATGGAGGGGGAAAGGGGGGGGGGGGTGTATTGACTGTTCTTGCATAAAGCTATAGCGTGTTAAGAGTAAACAATAAAGTTCTGTGACCAACCATCACTCTCCAATACACAAGTTTATATTTATTTATTTTCTTCTCAATCCTCCTCACAGCCAGGGGGGGAACATACAGCACTAATGGTCTACAGATCGAGGGATAGTTCTATAAATTCTTGGTAAAATCTTTTCACAATTGAGGCTTCTATTTTTTCTTTTTTAACCGTATTGACCGTAGTTTCTGTTTTGTTTACACTTTATTGACCGTAGTTTCTGTTTTGTTTACACTTTATTGACCGTAATTTCTAGTTTTGTTTGCACTTTATTGACCGTAGTTTCTAGTTTTGTTTACACGGTGGCCGAAGTTGCCAAATTTCCCGAGTACAATATTTATTCATCCCTTTTTTTTAATTAATAGAATTAGTAAACAAATAATTAGACCTACATACTACTCTCTCTCTCTCTCTCTCTCTCTCTCTCTCTCTCTCTCTCTCTCTCTTATACCGCCATCATCATCTTCACAACACACAACCATCTCTCAGTATAAGAACAACGAAATGACGTTGTAACTTGATGCTGTTAACAAAATACGACTCAACAGGAGCAACACGCGAGCCTCAGAATGACCTTTACGCCCGAAAAGACAGAAATCTGGGTAAAAAAAAATCCTGAAACCGACAGTGGAGGTAATTCGACCAACAGAAGAACTCTATTTCCGTCCGTCTGTCTGTCTGTTTTGATTTGACCTTGTTGGATGCCCCCCCCCCCAACCCTACCCCACCCTACTCCCTCCTCGGCTTTTTTCTGCAGCCCGAATTAAATCACTGACGATGAGGGGAAGAGTAGTGAAACTTTCCTAGATATTTACTTCAGGGTGTTGTAGGCCTATTGTGTGCCTTTCCCTCCCAGGCCAATTTCTTTATAACACTAAAACTCATGGAATAAAAAAAAGTGGAACCAAAACATACACAGTGGAACAATAGTGTGATGTTGTTACCAGTTTGAACAATGTACCAAATAAACGCACTGCGGCAAACAGAATAACTTTCAATGTTTGGAATATTGAAATTCGAAGCCAGACTATTGCGTCAAGTTTAGAGAGACCAGTACAGGGGGAGGGGGGAGAGGGGGGAGGGGAGCGGGGCGGGACGGGGGGGAGGGAGAGAAGACAGTGTTATAAACGAAAAGATAAAGAAAGTTCATATTGTATAGCTAAACCAAAAACAATATAGATAATTTAGTGCAGCAGTTAGGAAGTGAAGGAGGTGGAAAAGGCTAAACAAACGGAACATTCATCCCAGCAGATGTAGAGAGAGAGAGAGAGAGAGAGAGAGAGAGAGAGAGAGAGAGAGAGATAACGATGGACCACCCTATCTGACCTCCTGCCAATTTCCACCCCATATCCGGCCTGACAGTCTGGTCCTCACCGAGTATTTAAACAGCAACAAAAAATAATACAGTATATATCATTCTGGTATTCCTTCCTCAACAGTCTAGTTAAAGCAGATCACGCTGTTGTGGCTTCATGATAGAGTCCCTCATGTTGTTGTAGCTTCATTATACAGTCCCTCGTGTTGGAACTTCATTATACTTCACGCTACAAGAACCTCATCATTTTAAAATACATTTAATCTCTCATTTTGAAATACTGTACAACTGTGTCCTCTCTCGCGCTGTGCTTGACAATATTAACGGACTTTATGAAGAGAAAAATCCGTTATATCGAGGGTCCGTTATGTGTGAAACCCCCATCTAACGGATTATAAAGGTATGAAAGTCCGTTATATCGAGGGTCCGTTAAGAACTCCCCCCATCTAACGGATTTTATATATAGAAGTCCGTTATATGGAGGTCTCACTGTGTTGTTTCGCTATCTATAAACTTAACCACAACATCACCACAAAAATGATATATTAAAAAAAACCTTAACTTTTTCATTTTATTCAGTTTTGCTCAGAGTTCATCAGTGTGTTTAACTAGAGGCAGTTTTATCACACCTCAGGGTACGCACATCTTCACTACACCTCTTGTTAGTCTTCATGTTTTATCACGTATACTTCAAAGGAACTCGTAACTCTTGAAAACTCAACAAGTGTCCTCGTGTCACATACTGCAGGAGCTTCATCTTGCTTCCATGGTACTGCACCTTTTATCGCTCCTCGTGTGCTGCACCAACACTCAGAATGCCACAGGCTGCGGTTGCTTCATGTTCAATACACTGAGGAAGGTTCATCATAATTATCAAGTCTTCTTCAGTATTACGAAATTAATCCATAGTCTTGATTAAAGTGAAATAAAATGGAAATGTATAACAGGAATTTTGTAAAGACACCAACAACACACCGACCGTCCACATCTGTACTGTTGTCGGTCTTCACACATCAGAGATCAGAGAACATTCAAGACAGAAAAAATTCCCTTTGAAGTATTTTGGCAGAATTCAGGGAAAATGAAAGCCCGGAGACCCAGGCGACGTCAACAGTGTGACTGGAGTCTGTCATGAAGACGACAATGTCTGGGACCAGCAGGAGAGGTTGGGAGCATCACAGTGCCTCTGGTGGCTCTCTTATGATGCGACAGAGGAGCCGTGAGTGTCACAGTCTCTCCAGGTGACTGTTCAGAGAGGGAGGAAGGCGGGAGTGCCAAGGTCTCCCTGATCTTCCACACGTTCAAGCAGGAGAGTTAAGGGTGCCACTGCCACAGTGCCACGGCCTTCCCCGCAAATAGTGAAGCTCTTTACTGACGTGAGGGGAATATATCCCTGTCAGCCTGACCATCGGTTGATAGTTGCGGAATTTTGGTATTGTTGTGACCAAGATTGTGAGGTGTGATGTGAGGCCGCCACTCCCCGACTTCTCTGAATGGTAACTCCTTTTTATAATCAGATTACATATATTGTACACACACATACATACTGTACACATATACACGCTTGGAGGGAAGTAACTTCAGATTAACGCTGCTATACGAGTGCTCGGTCGCTCACAAACACACACTATTGTTTTTTTGTTTTGCTTTTTTTGCTCAGAGACGAGCCAACCGTATTATCATGGACAATTCTCCCTCCCAAACGTCGCAATTTATCTTCAGTATCAGAGGCTGCAGTAACCCAGCCTATCCTGGCTTCCACCACAAAACAGTAAGAAGAGTTTTTCCTCACTTAAGTCTCCACAACGTCGTGATAATGGTCGAGCCTCTAAATCCTCGCCTAATGCCCCTAGTGCTCAACACCGCCGTCAAACCTTACGACCTAAGCCATTGTTTTGTGTCCACCGTCAGGGTTTATGGCAACACGTATTTTACTGAAACTATTTTGGGGACAACATGTTACTCTTGATAATTTTCTCTGTTATTCTGTTAACATGATATTTTTACCCATCACACTCCACGATCACTCCACTTGTCACTGTACCTCCGCCATCTCCGTCGGTAGCTTCTTTTACACGCAACGCAGAAAGTCCTTACTAATACCTAAATCAGTCACCTCCCTCACTAGACCTTCACTGCCTCTCCCTCAATTTGTACACGCCTCCCGTAAGTCATTTCCTATATCTCTCACTAAACCTTTCCTAATAAATCTCTTGACGTCTCTCTTAATAAGTTTCCACTGTCTCTAGTTCTCTCTCACAAATTCTCAATGTCTCACTCTCTACTTCTCTCTCCCCACCAGTGGATCGACCCCGCAGTCATGGCCAAGATCAGGTCTGTGGGGACTACCGTTATCTTCTTCGGCCCACGTCAGCGCCCCCGTGGTCACGACGGCACTCTCAACAAGCACTCCAGGACCACCCCAAGTGGTCTGCAGGTCTCCAGGAACAACCTCCCAGCATCGGGTCTCTCTGTGTCAGGACGCAACTCTCTCTCCCCAAACGCCGCCAGATCTACACAACAAAAAATGTCAAAATCGTGAGTATGGACAAAAGTAATACCTTGTTGTGAGCACTATTTTTTTTTTAGTCTCAAACAGTTCACTATTCATTTCCTTCAATAATGACCAGCAAATGTGGACACCTCGCTCATCAGAAACGGAGACCCTTTTGTCAGTTCCCAGCACCACAGGTCTCACTGAACAGCTCGGATTCGTTATATTAGATACTTAAAAGTCCCATGAGTGTAACGAATAACGAATGTGTGTGTACAGAGGACCCGTGGCGGCGCCGAGAATCGTGGGAGTGTTGAGGAAGCGTCCAGCCAACACCGGCCCCGCCGCCCTCACCGTTGACACTGCTGCTTCAGATGACTCCAGAGCTTCTTCCCCTGGCAGGTGAGTCATCAGCTTTACTTAATAGTGATGACAGTGATAGTGATGCTGATGAAATACAAAATACAGAGATCATAACACTATGAGAGCTACATACATAAGATGCCATTCTCTCATTCACCATAAGTCACCCATCAATATTAACTACTTTGTAATATCACACATAATTAAAGAAAGACTACATGATGCCATAATCTTAATTGTATCTTTGGTTGAACTAAAATTCCTGTGCATCTATTTCTGTGTTGAGATAATTGTCAGGTGTACAAAATCCAAAGTTAAAAGCATGAAGAACTATATTGTCAGTTTTCACACAACACAACGCAACGCAACGCAACACAGGACGGCATTAACAAGTTTGGTTTGTCCGACAGCCGCTGCAGTGACGATTCTTCTCCAGGCAAGACCGTCAGGTGGCGCAATGAAGGTGACAACACCGTCGTCTATGACTTCACCCGACCACATCCTCCTTCAGCCTGGGTGTAACACTGTCCACCAAGCCTATTGAGTCGACCATGGGTGGGTGTCGAGTAGTGGAGGGTATCGAGGAGTGCTGGGTGTCGAGGAGTGGTGGGTGTCGAGGAGTGGTGGGTGTCGAGTAGTGGAGGGTGTCGAGTAGTGGAGGGTGTCGAGGAGTGGTGGGTGTCGAGTAGTGGAGGGTGTCAAGGAGTGGTGGGTGCCGAGGAGTGCTGGGTGTGAAGTCTCGCATGCCGTTGTTGGTCTACAAAGCTTGTGATGTGTAAACCCTCCGTCCATAACTGCCGCTTCAGACACACAACCTCTCCCTCACCTCCTTAACACTTAACACACCCACACCTCCCTAACACACCCACCACCTCCCTAACACACCCACCACCTCCCTAACACACCCCAACTATTCCACTCAGCAGTTTTCAGTGACATAGTGCAATAGATTTAAGAGGACCAGAAGAAACTGAATTCATTAACCCACAAGGCGAGCGGGGACCCACTGCTTAACTACCACCCCTCCTTCAGCCTCGACACACCCCCCTCTGTGCTACATGCTCTCTTATATAAACACAAAAAACATATAAAATTATTTCATGTTACGAGTTATATGTTACTGGTTGCCATTGATTTTGTGATATAGGTTTTTATTATTATTATTAGTATATATATTGCCTACCGCAGATTATTAGGTTTAATTTAATGTACATAATGATATAAATTTACTCTTATTTCAAGCTATTATAAATGCTGTTAGCTATACGAATCAGCATTAGGTGAAGTAGATACATACATACATACATACATACATACATACATACAAAAAATAGTAATATAACAGACAACTTTATCAATATTTCCCCATAAATAAAGTTACAATTTAAGCCTCACACACACACACACACACACACATACACACATATATCTTGCTTACCGGTACATTAACGAGAAATATTTTAACTAACAGATCAAAACTGGACGAATAGTGAAGCTCAAACACAAGTTACATAATTATAACATATAAGTTGGAATTATCAGATAAGACACAGGAGCAGGAGCCTCATGAGTGACTGTCTATGAGAAAATAACACAAGTTGGTGGAAATTTTCGTGGTGGTATTACTCGCTGATATTGACTCCACCTCTACCAGTGTTTGTGTCGCCAGGGTCAAATATTATCCCTTAGAACGGTGTAAAATGACTTGTAGTTACCTATGGACTTAAAACTAACAACAACAGTCTGGAGGATATATTGTAGACTACATCAAGGTCTTGTGAATAAAATATGGCAAGGAGGGAAGGGTATATTGTTCAGATCAGCCATAGTTACTTAATATTGTATACAGCTGTAGTTGGTGGTTAAAACACTGTGATGTCAAGAAATAAATAAGAGGATTCATTATATAATCATTTACTTAGAACAATACTAATCGATAATCAAAAAGCAATATACAGTCACTTCAATAAAAACTATCTGTGCTTTGGGTGATCGATGAATTCCAGAATGAACACTATGACTCCTGTTGTCTCGGTAGGGTTGTCAAAATACTTCGTTCATTGTGTCATATTTTTTCAACACAATTTTGTATAGATTTTCTTTTTTTTAAGTGACTGTACAGCTGAATTTAGTTACTTCATTATGGCGGCCAAAAGTATGTCCGAGTCCTCACACATAAGACATACAAAAAAAATCATCTCACTGAATGTTACTTGAAAACTTAACAAGAAAAAAATGGTATAATATTAATAATTACGGTAAGGAATACAAGGTGAAAGACATAGATAACGAAGGTAAATCATCCAATCACCTTCCGTCTTAAATAGATAACGAAGGTACATCACCCAATCACCTTCCGTCTTAAATAGATAACGAAGGTAAATCATCCAATCACCTTCCGTCTTAAACCTGTATAATAACATCTTGTCTCTTTGGATATAAATAAGTTGACCATTAATTATTGTTTTCTTATCTTATCACATAATCCGAGACGACCTGAACCTAAGCTCGGCAGCCACCACTACCCCCAATAAACATCATGTATATTAAATCAACTCACAAAAAAAATTGAATTTCCTTACTCAACAACATACAACCCCCCCCCCCTCCCCCTCCCCCCACCCCACCTCCCCCCCACCCCACCTCCCTTCCCCCCCCAAAATACAAACAAACTCAAAAACTTTTCATAGGTATTTTTAAAGTAAGCATAAACTCCTCAAAAGTAAAAAGTATATCTACAAGTTAAAAAGTAAATCGATCTTTAGCACTTGTGAACTAAACTACCGAAAACATTTAAAAGTTATATTCCGAACACAAAAGAAAAAAAAAAATTCTTAAAGAACAAATATAAAGTTAATGAGTAGAATTACGTTTTAGTATTTGGTTTAATGTAGAGAGAGAGAGAGAGAGAGAGAGAGAGAGAGAGAGAGAGAGAGAGAGAGAGAGAGAGAGAGGTGGTCACGTTATAAGTACCAACAAACAGGTACTTGTGCTTATGAGTTCCTTATACTGTCACTCATTACCCCCCATACACCTCCCACCCCCCCATTTCCCAATCATTAATCCCCCCTCCTCTCCTCTAATTTCCCCTTACCTATATTTCTCCATTCATACACACTCCCCATTCCTCTCTCTCCCTTCTCTAATTTTCCCTTAGTTAATCCTTCCTCCCTTTACTCTATCCTCTCTCACTATCCCATTTTATACTCTTTCCAACTTCTTCCCCACCTCCTCAAGTCTTTCATTCCCTCTCTCCGTCTCTCCTCACCCCCCCCCCTCCCCCCTCTCCCAATACCTCACTCAACTTAGCAAAAATGAGAGAGTGGGAGAACGGCCCAACACTCAGGATTCCCACCAACTCCTCTCAACTGTTTCCGGGAAGGCAAAAGTTTATCACCTCCTCACGAATTCACTGAATGTATATACACTTTAGAGCTTCGGTTTCCTTAGGCCTTGACTGCTCTTTGGGTTAGGTGGCTTGGCTTGTACTTTTTTTTTAGTTCTTGTGGTTTTAATCGTTTCATTTTCTCTGGGGTAGTTTTTGTTATTTTAGTTTTTCTCTTTGGGGCAGAAATACGGGATATAACTGCTATATATTTTCCTAATGCTCAATATTTTGTCTATACTATGAGACACTCCTCAAACTTCCTTCATTCGTGAGACACTTACTAGAGACGAAATCGCCATATCAAGAACTCATAAAGTCAAGGAACACGACCCATTGAACCAACATATAACGCTGCCATTAACTCGCATATTCAGTTCATCAAGACAACTGACATCACCGACCACATATTTATTCCACAAAGTTTATCAAAATCAAACAACGGATTAACCAGAAGCCTGAGAAAAATGCTGGTTGGTTAGGTTAGGTTAAGTTTGTAGGCCCCAAACCTATCCTAACTGCGGCCAAGTCCTAATGGGTCCTTGATGTGAGCTTATGTATTAGGTTAGGCTAGGACCTATTAGGTGAGAGTCCAGCGGTCCATTAGTCCTGGGAACTGTTGTCATGAGTACCAATAGTATCCAGTCTTGGTAATTTATGGCGCCATGGTTATGAATGAAGGAGGAATTTAACATCTCGCTAAAACCATTCGATCTACGGCACACTTCCGTAAATATCTATTTTGTTTATAAATATTCCTCCTTCGCGATATGTGTCTACAATTGTACGTTTATATATTATAACAATTACTATAATATCGAACTGATTGGCCAAGAGAGACTTTAGTAAATAATAACACAGTTTATCACACTGTAAGTAACGAAAACATAAAACGTACAAGTTACCCCTTAAGAACGCCATACAGTACACCAGTTTTCTATGACAACTCTCAAAACAGAAAACGGATAATGGATCAGATTTCAAGGTACGGTTAAGTAAATGGTAAATGGCTGGAATTTTTAAAACAAATGCACATCACCAACAAAGTTTATGAGGGATTTACAGTACAAATAACTGGAAAGAGATATAACACTACTATACATTAAGGAGTCAGATCTCAATGTAAATAATGAAAGCTTTCTTGGGTTATCCTTTACCATCTTAACTGTTGACCATTATTTGTACACCCGCACCACACACAGTTGCCTCTATTTATAAGGAGTACAGTACCTGGTGTGTTTTGAGAGATGAGGCACCACCGCCCACCAAACAACAGATAAGAAACCAATGACGTTCTAGTTGATAATCTATATACACAGATAGATACGGGGGAGAGGCTGCTTATTTAGCATCCTTAGTCTGGTTACCATAGCGAGGATAGTTCTGCCCATTCTGCTAATTTCACTACGATGTAAACAAACAGTGACGCCACATCTCACAAGGTTATGTACCAGTTATAAGTGGTGGCAACTGTACATGTTGAACAAATATTAAATGCGCGATGATTTCATTGACTAAGATATACTTCCTGTGGGTTACATCAGGTGATGAGACAGTTCATACTCTACGACTCACAAAAAAGAATTACAGTATATTAAAACAGAAATCTGACACGAACATTCTATGCCAAATGAAATGCAATATAGTTAAATTCTAAATGTCGTTAAATTTCATCATGATTACATGTATATTTGACAAGTTAATAATTATAATAAGCTTTCCGGTTCATGTATACAGTGTAAATATAATCTTGAACTATTAATATTATGAACCAAACAGTAAATAGAGTACAGTAACTAGTACTATAATCTATTACTAGTATTATAATCTATTACTAGTATTATAATCTATTACTAGGATGACATGACCTTCCTTGTAGCGCTATGAACTTAATCAGGTGCTGATATTTCTCCATTCCTCATCTCCTTCATACATCCTGTGATATAAATCTTGATAAATTTAATAAACTCTCATAAACAACATCATTGAGGAGAGATGATCTGAGCCGTTTAGTAAATACATCTAATAAAGTAAAAAATAAAATAATAATAATCACAATCCTGAGCAGTAAATTATGACTTTATTTTGCACAGTATAGTTTATTATGAGTTATATTCAGAGTAGAGCTGAAGGCTGTACACATAGATATGAAGGAAAAATATATCTCAAACATCACTGAAGCCAAGAGAGGTACTTAGACTCTCTCTCTCTCTTGATTTATCTCATACTGTTTTGTCTACATTAACAAGAGCTAATGACAGCAAGAGTCGCCTAACCTAACCCAACCTAACCTAACTTACTCCTGACGAAACACTTCTTAGGACACCACAAGGCTGAAGAACTATAGCTACTGATGGCGACAAAAGAACCACTACACCTGTCTCTTAACTCAGGTTCTCTACGGTACAGGTAACACAGGTAACACATTAATTAGTACCTGGTTTTAAGGTGTCATTGGAGGCGGCAACGGAAGAACACCATCTTCTGCAGAATGAGGCACACGGGAGGGCGGCGGCAGTGGTGGGAGGCACCTGTAGGAGAGGAGAAAGAGCTGTCAATATAAACACAAGGGTGATTATTACGACCACCAAGAGCACATAGACAAAGAAATCATCCTTATCATTCGTACATATAATTAAGATAACAGTCATTAGTAATCATATGACACATTATTATCACCATACACATACTATAAAGATACATTTACTGTATTTCCTTCATAATACAGTACCCTCAGTTCCCTTGTATCATCTTGAAATAAGTGTTAGTGGTGGTACAGGAACTTCAGGTTTAATGAGGAGATAATTGCCACTTGGGGTTAGACCTCGGTTGTTAATTTCAGAGTGGTTCAGTTGTTCGATAACCTAACCAGCCATGAATAGACTGTGGACTTGGGGTATTTATTTAATTTACGAATTATTTTCACCTCATTGGTTTATCCATTGAATTGCAAAACTATTCGATCGCCCCCTCGTATAAGACAACCACAATCTAGACAACCACAATCTAGACAACCACAACCTACATCACCACAACCTCCACCAACACAATCTCCACCACCACAACTTCCACCACCACCACCACAACCTTCCCTGACCCGACACGTTCTTGAGCGGCCACTTGTCTTTATGCAGAGGTAGAGGAGGCGAGTGTGGCGAGGTGGTCACGACCATCCTGGAATGCGAGACGAGAGGCAAGGTAATAGAGGGAGGAGAGAGGTGGAGTGGGGAGAGGGAGTGGGGTGAGGGGAGAGGGTTGGAGTGGGGGGGTGGAAGGGAGAGGGAGGAAGGGGGCGGAGGATCAAACGGGAAATAACAGAGAAAAAGGGTAACACTGACGACGGTAACAGCAAACAACGGTAACAGCAAACAACGGTAACAGCAAACAACGGTAACAGCAAACAACGGTAACAGCAGCAGCAAAAGCAAACATCGGCAGCAGCGTCAATTAGTACGGGTAGAGTAACAACATTAGCAGCGTCAGCATCAGAATCAGCGGTGTGTAAAACTATCAGCTTTGATAACAAATGAAACACGTCAGCAGCCGGAGTAGGGGTGCTAGTGTCAGCAAGAGTGGCAGCTACATACAACTTGGTTAACGTCAGAACTGTAGTAGTCAGTGTCAGCAACGGCAGTAGTCAGCAACGATAATAGTCAGTGTCAGCAACGATAGTAGTCAGTGTGAGCAACAGTGGGAGCAGCTGTCAGTAGGAGTCGCCCCCCCCCCCCCCCACACACACACAACGTTCCAAAGCCGCACATCTCAAGTAAGAGCTGTGGATGGAATCTGAAATGGGAACAATTTCGGAGACCCAGACTAAGAGGGTGGGGGTGGGGGGTGGGGGTTGGGGAAGGGGGGTCAGGACTTTGTGGTCAGTCTCACCCTCTTGTGTTGTTGGCACGAGGTGGAATAAAGGTGTGGGAAGTGGTGTTGGCTGGGCTAGAATTGTATAGGTTGGTGGTGGTAGGATGTAGTGTGTGGTAGGTGTGGTGATGTGTGGTACTTAATGACTTGATCTATCAGACTGGTGACTATGCTAACATCTATAAAATTCGTCACAATTCGTCACAAATGATACACCACCAATAGTTTGTGATGGCTATTGGGTTAACATGCGGTAAGGTAACGTAAATAACGAAAGAGACCAAGAGAACAGTGAACCAGGCAAGGCACACGAGGAGACAAGACTATTTACCATCCTAGACTGTGAACCATCTCGTCTGCAGGATGCCACTGTCTTAGGATAATGCAGAACAAGGATCTCACTCAAATAATAAATAAATAAATAAAAAATAAAATAAATAAATAAAAAATAAAATAAATAAATACAAAATAAAATAAATAAATAAATAAATAAATAAATAAAAAATAAAATAAATAAATAAATAAAATAAAATAAATTAAAAATACCTGAAATGCTCAAAAGTAATATGGATACTTAAATACAGAGGCGATCATAGGGGTGAGGGGGGGGGGGGGTGATCCTGCCCTCCCCCCCTCCCCCCTCCAACCCTCTCAGAACGTAAATTTGCAACTTTGCATAATTCTTGAAAAATAGGCAAACAGATTTAAACTATATTTCTCACAAAAGTTTCCTAATTTTCCATGAGAAAACATTTATTCCCATCTTACCTCAGCCACACGCTTTTTTCTTCCCTAAACTAAGATTTTTTTCCCACCATTTTTGCCAATTTTAATTTTTCCCATGAATTTTGCAAACTTTCATAATGTATTTTTTTCTAAGATTTCCTCGGCATGAAGGAGACTTTTTCTTTATTTACATCCTTTGGTTAGGTTAGGTTAGGTTAGGTTAGGTTACGTTACTGATAACATTCTTCAACACTGAAATGTTTACAAAATCTAAAAACACAAAATATAACATCAAGTCGAGGAAACATCTACAGGAAAACACCGAAAAAACATAACAATTCTAAAACAAATTAGACTAAAGGGTCGTTTGGTCCATGTAAAGATTTCCCCACAATAATAAAATAACAAAAACAAAACAAAAAAAACACAGACGAATCCCTCAATTACTAAGCTAAACCAATTAAAACACGAGAGACTTTCAGGGATGGATATTTAAACCCGTAACCAACGCTGAAACATAAAGAAAAGTGAGGGAGGTTTTATAAAATTACAGCTGGTGGTCAAGGATATACGATACATACACGAGAACAACACATACATGACGATACATACACGAGAACAATACATACATGACGATACATACATGACGATACATACACGAGAACAATACATACATGACGATACATACACGAGAACAACACATACATGACGATACATACACGAGAACAACACATACATGACGATACATACACGAGAACAACACATACATGACGATACATACACGAGAACAACACATACATGAGAAAAAGAGTGATATATATATTTGGTATACATAAGGGGAAAGGTCTCTGGATGATGACAAGAGTTACTATAGTAAGTTTTGAGAGAGAGAGAGAGAGAGAGAGAGAGAGAGAGAGAGAGAGAGGAGGGGGATTTAATGTAGGAGAGTGAGTAATGGTAGTTAGTTTCAGATGACCAGCTCTAGATTTTTTTTTTTTTTTGAGGCCAATTATCGAAAAGGTTATATAGATAATGAAAGTCGACCTTGTCAAGATTCCCTCACTCAACTTTCCAGGCTTCCCGTCCCTCACTGCCTGCCTGTCTGTCTGTCTGTCTGTCTGTCTGTTCCTTATCATCCACACGCATCGAATTTCTCAAACATGTGAGATATTCCTAGACGCGAACACCGGGAAGGGAATTTACAGGAGCAAATTAATTCTATCATGGCTAGAATCATGAATCAAAAAGTAACATGTTAGCTGCAGCGACAGAAATAGTTTGGATACTTTGAAAGAAAAGCTTCGGGGTATAAAAAGTTTGGGTGTGTCGCTGGCTGGGAGATAAAGTTAGAATAATTACACCTGAAGTCATTAGAGTCGACTTGGCACTTTGGAAAAAAAATAAATAAAAGACGTATTTGTCATATTAGTTTGGAGTTAATGCTCAAGATTACAACACAAGTATTTCATATCACTTTTATCTAGACACTTACACCAGCAAGGAAGATGCAACACTAAATGTCTTTCCTCAACCAACAGTATTTTTTCCACGAGGAGAAATTTGTTTATCCGTGAAATCCCAGAGAGGTGAGGCCCACTACCCAATAGCCTGTGTGACTTATAGGTGGAGTGGGTGGACTGTACAGCTTAAAGTAGAATGAAATAAACTAAACCAGAGACGCGGAACTTGGGTTTATATACAGCTAATATATAAATGTTAATAAAATCTCATGACACTAAGTTACTGCCCACATGGTCAAATCATCCATGTTAGAAGGACACATTTTTTGCGTACTTTCTGCTCTCTTTCCACACCTGGACACTTGGTATATTTTAATATTAAGCTTAATTCAAATAAGCTTTCATTTAAGTGAGAACCTAGATACACACTTTGATTCAAACAATATTTCATCTGAAAGAAAGTGTTTGTAACTACTAATGCTTAATAGAAGTTTAGGTGCAAGATCACAGGTATGAATTGGGTCCTATAACACACTATAGCTTAATATCCTCAATACAAGAGAATATCATTAGTATTCAAACATTCTCTGAAACAATTTGGTGGAGTTGAGAGCACGTAACTAGGTGCCATGTTCCCTAAATTCAATCAAATATAATTAATAAATAATTGCAATTTGGTACTGGGAGTTTGGTTACTGGTGAAATTTCATAAAACTTAAGAGATGACCAACTAAAACTTTTCTTGGTTATTGGGCACGGAATGACTCTATGTAGCATCACACACACACACACACACCTCACCCAGTTCTCTTCTCCATTGCCATTCATTTATCTCTCCCTGTCTCCCTTTCTATATATTTTCATCTCCTTTTTATTTTCTTCATATTTCACTATAAAATTTATCTTATTTCTCTTCCAAACTCATTTACTAAGTTCTGTATTTTATTCCCAAATCGAAAAAACAAGAAACAACAGAATCATCTTCAAACAACAGCTGACTCACCTTACATATACAACGAGGATAATTACTCATTAACTTTTAACTTCTCGTCCTAACTCTTGCTATTCACCTTTCTCACTAACTATACCACCATCCATCTTGGAGATTTTATAATTTCCTTGACGTAATAGTTCTTCCTACTTCAGCTAAGACAAATTTAAGATAAGTTTCGGTCTGTCTAAAGAAATCTGGACCCACGAATTCCCTATCTTCACCATTAAGGCCCCTCGACTTGGTCAGGATTTCCCCCACCACTTCCCCTACCACGTCTACCATCCAGTTAATATTTCCCCTACCAGCCCACCACCACGTCATCTACCAGCCCACCAAATCCACTACCAACCCACTAAAAATATCCCCCCCACCAACCTATCTACATTAGGAATAACACCCCCCTCTCCCCCACTAATAACTAGGAAAAGGATGAACTACTATGCAACACTAGTTTTCAATAGCAACACAATAAAATAGCAACATTTTCCCATTAAACAACACTCAAAACAGCGCACTATGCAATTGGACAAAATCAACGAGAAATTCCCTTGACAGCTACCACATCACAACAACACAATGAAGCCCGTATATCTCTAGGAATATTTTAATAATAGTAATACCCAGCTGTAGAGCCAATAAACACCTACCATCACTGTAGCAGCAATATCTACCTACCATCACTGTAGCAGCAATATCTACCTACCATCACTGCAGCAGCAATATCTACCTACCATCACTGTAGCAGCAATATCTACCTACCATCACTGTAGCAGCAATATCTACCTACCATCACTGTAGCAGCAATATCTACCTCCTACCATCACTGTAGGAGCAATATCTACCTACCATCACTGTAGCAGCAATATCTGCCTACCATCACTGTAGCAGCAATATCTACCTCCTACCATCACTGTAGCAGCAATATCTACCTACCATCACTGTAGCAGCAATATCTACCTCCTACCATCACTGTAGCAGCAATATCTACCTACCATCACTGTCGCAGCAATATCTACCTACCATCACTGTAGCAGCAATATCTACCTACCATCACTGTAGCAGCAATATCTACCTACCATCACTGTAGTAGCAATATCTACCTCCTACCATCACTGTAGCAGCAATATCTACCTCCTACCATCACTGAAGGAGCAATATCTACTTCCTACCATCACTGTAGGAGCAATATCTACCTCCTACCATCACTGTAGCAGCAATATCTACCTCCTACCATCACTGTAGGAGCAATATCTACCTCCTACCATCACTGTAGCAGCAATATCTACCTCCTACCATCACTGTAGCAGCAATATCTACCTCCTACCATCACTGTAGCAGCAATATCTACCTCCTACCATCACTGTAGCAGCAATATCTACCTACCATCACTGTAGCAGCAATATCTACCTCTTACCATCACTGTAGCAGCAATATCTACCTCCTACCATCACTGTAGCAGCAATATCTACCTCTTACCATCACTGTAGCAGCAATATCTACCTCCTACCATCACTGTAGCAGCAATATCTACCTCCTACCATCACTGTAGCAGCAATATCTACCTACCATCACTGTAGCGGCAATATCTACCTCTTACCATCACTGTAGCAGCAATATCTACCTCCTACCATCACTGTAGCACCACCACTAAAAGCTACAGATAAGGTGTCACTACAGGAGCACCACTCGAGACTAGGCGCTGAATGGTTGATTGGATTCAGATTAAACGCCGGAGGTGGAGAGGAGAGGCAACACACACACACACACACACACACACACACACACACACACACACACACACACACACACACACACACACATACTGTAACAAAACAACAATGACGAAAATTACCTTCAAAATATTTATATATCATTGACAGGTAAATTTCCGAAAACTAATTATGAAAAAAAAATCCTCTTAAATTTACTCTGACATTAATTAGTCACTTCAAAGATATTTACCTGAGTTACCTGAGTTAATTATAAATCTGTGTCAAAAGAGCGACACAACAGGTGAGTTACAAGGTAGTGGTTCATTATGAAATAGATCATTATACAGTATGATGGTCGAAGGTAATAATGCTCCATCTGTATTGTATTATCAAAGCATTATCATGTATTTGTAGTGATGATGAAACACTCACCTATTACAAAATAATAATAATTACAGATATAGACTGTGCTTTAGATTAGTCTGTCCCCTAACCTAACCTAACCAAACGCTGGGTATATGCGTCACACAGCCTCATTGATTTATGTTTCGATAAATATGAAAAATCGCGGCGTTTTATGTCATTTTAATGTTGCAGTAAAATTTTAAAAATTGTGTATTGTTGGTGGGGAAAGAGACGGCCAATTAATAGCATTATGGGGGAAATAATTGCGTTCTCAGTCCCGCATCCAGTCACCGAACTCTTGTCACTTGGTGTTATGGAGTCAGCGAAACAGTAACGTTTAACATGTTGATTTCTACTGAGCTTTTTCCATAGGTTAAATCTGTACTATATTTAACAACTCAAATACTTGTTGGTTTGGAAAGTTAAAAAATAATGTTTAGGTAATGGAGAAATTTATTATCGTGTTTTAATAAGAAAAATAATTGGTTGGTTTACCATATCAAAGCTTAATTAAGAAATATAAGTTCTCAGTGTTTTTAATATATCGTAGCTAGACAGAAATTCAAGTGGATAATTTCTATATAAATTAAGAGGTGTGTGTGTGTGTGTGTGTGTATGGTATGTGTGTGTGTGTGTGCTTTAAAGGAAGACTGTGAGAGCCGAAAACTTTACAGGGGGGGGGGGGGGGGTGTTCTGGTTATACACTATAAAAATAATAAAATTCACACAAGCTATCTCACTGTTAACACGCCCAGCCCAGCTCTCCTGACTGAGCACCACGGACACACACACTGAGCACCACGGACAACACTATAAGTACCACGGATAAACACAACTTCCAGGTACAGAGTTTACCCATCGTCACTGATAACTAAACTAAATAAATAATCCCCAAATAAATAATAACTTTACCAGGTATTATTGATTGATAAAACTCTTCATAATAATTAGTCTACGTCATTGTTGAGTGGTAAATGCTATTGGTTGGTGGTGAGTCAAATATTGTTTTCATTTTTCCGTAAAGCATAATGGTGACATGTTGAAATTGTATTATTTTACTCTTTTCACCTACCAACCCCTCCCTCTACCCCCGTCTCCCCCTCTTCCTTTTTTCCTTATGTTGTATAAATCTGAGGCATGTGTCAAGGTTTAGTAAATAATATATATAAAATGATCATAATTTAATGTTAAGCCTTTGTTTACATTCATACTGTGGGAGGTTTCAAAATGTGTATAATGTTGGAAGTTATGTTTCAGAAAATTAATATCTTTTTCAGGTTTGTTTTTATCAAATTCTCTTAGGTTTTATATCTCTCAGTGGACCTAGTTTTTTTTTTTAATTTAATTCATCTATCCCAGAGTCTCTACATTCCTCTGGCTCTAAACTTTACCCATTAATATGTATTTTATTATCCCTTCATCCCTAATTATACGATCAATCTCATTTTTCCCTTTCTGTACATTTCAAGTTATTTTGTTAACCATATTTTTGTTGTGATTTCCTTTACACATCTACCATCACTGCTAGAATTACTTACCTCTCTCTCTCTCTCTCTCTCTCTCTCTCTCTCTCTCTCTCTCGACTTGAGGTACTGTAGTTTCAAGCTGCTCTCTAGACACGCAATCAGGATATACAAAAATCAACACAAGGAGTAATGAGACTTGTAATTAAACTGTCAGTGTAAGAACTTCATTTGTCAGTATAGTGGCAGTCTGTAGTTGTATAGCACCAGTATACATATATAGTATGTGAATCAGCCCACCATTTATATCACACTGTTATACACACTTTATTTGCTCTGCTTTAGGACGAGGGTTCCATGTGACACGCGCTAACAAGTCACAACAACAAAGAAGTATCATTTTTCAACAGGAAATAACAGCACTGTCTGGCGGAGGTTCCCATGTCAGCACTAACAAGGAGAAAATGGTGGGTTTGGCTGTGTGGGCCGCCTACACTATTAATCAGGATAACACAACCGCCGCTGACATTCACTCTTTTTCGGTTGACGTCAGCTTTGGAGGTCCCTACGTCAGCTGAGACTTCTTTAGTAAAATATTTTCTTTTCGCGCTTTACCCCAGTTGAGACCCTGGACGAGCGAGTCATTGCCTGTGATTAGGTGGGTGTAATTCCTTTCTTAAATGGAAAGTTATCTCAGTTAGTGAACTAAGACACGCTTATAGAGAACCACTGGTGATACACAGCCACTTCTCCGGGTCTATATTTGAGAGGAGGACAGGTGTCATGACCTAACATGTCCCAAGGTCAAGACTATTTACCGAGACCCTAACGAGTACCACCAACAGGTATACTCCTGTAGGTGATGTGGTAACAAGGTGTAGGGAGAAGGTCGCTCACTAGGTCAACTACACCTGGAGGTGGATAAGCCGCTTGACATAATTAACTTACACATTAGGTTCCCCCAGAGGAGTCCGTCCCCCAGCTGTCTTGGATGTGTTTATAAACTTTTAGGAGATGGCAAACTGAGCTGCTTCCTCGCCTCCATTTTCTTGCAAGACTTCATGGTTAAAACTTTATCGTGAGGACAACTCGATTTAAATTTCAACTTTTCATTATGAACCAAATTGTATTTCCCGGTACTTGTACAAATGGTAGTTTGTTTTGCTATATAAACATAAATACAAACGACACATTCAGGAAATCATATACGACGTACTTCCACCAATGTTTTTATCGTGACAAATTCATCCCAGTAAACATGAAGAACGAAATGCGCAATCTTCAGTACAAATGTAACAATAGTACAAAGTTGGAAGAACAGGCGGTAGATCCCATCCCCTAAGAGAGTTACAAGTTGTGAGCAACAGCAACAAGACAACACAGTAAAACGCAGCTGATCCCTAGTTCCTCGTTACCTACACCACTACAGTATAATCACTTAATAGCTCCAGCGTGTGTTGGGAATATTGACTGCCCTTCTGGATCCACTACGAATATTATCTACAGTAAATTCACATTATACTCCCACATCACGATGTGGGTTGACGCATATGTAGGTTAATATCAATATCACAATATCAACAGGATAAAAGGAGTTTGTTTATAAATGACAAATTGACCTCAAAATGGTACGGTTCCAGAAACGCTTCAACCAATTCGAGGTCATGGAGGAATTAGTGAACCATAAAGTAACGCTAAGCAAATCTTAATTATGAAAATATAGCCCCCCCAAAAAAAGAAAGTCAAATTCCTCAATAATTATTTGGGTTGTAACTTTCCAGGATGACTTACTGATCAATCTTTTTTCCCTTCCAAACTACTTTTTTCCCCCTACCAGGCTACAATATTTTTTCCCCAACCTAGAGCTGCCCAGACCACCAAATGACTGTAATATTTCCCATTTTCCTTGTTTTAAATTACTTCCCCGGCCCTAGGGATAATTTTGCCGGCCTGTGGGGTAAATCGGATTTTCCCTGATAACAAAAAAAAAAATATGGGGGAGAACTGAAAGATTTGTGGCTGTAAGAGGGAGGGTGGGGGGTGGGGGGTGGGGAGGAGGGGTGGTGGGGTGGTGGGGGGTGGGGAGGAGGGGTGGTGGGGGGGCAGGTTGATAATATATAAACAAACAAGTGGCAGGCAGTGTTAGTGAGCAAAGAGCAGTGAGTTCATTCTCCCAAAGTCACCTGTCATCAATCGACTACCACCTGTCATCAATCGACCACCACCTGTCATCAATCGACCACCACCTGTCATCAATCGACTACCACCTGTCATCAATCGACTACCACCTGTCATCAATCGTCCACCACCTGTCATCAATCGTCCACCACCTGTCATCAATCGCCCACCACCTGTCATCAATCGCCCACCACCTGTAAGCAAAGTTTCCTCCAGTTGTAAAAGATATGCGTTAACTTTTCAGCAGCTGTGATGAAACGACGATTGTCAACTGTGGAGCGTGAGGACTCAACACTTGGTCCACCAGGCACAAAGAGTAACACAAAGTCACTGAGAACTACGATGAGACATTGAATTAAGACTTTGACAATCTGAGACGCATAACACCTGCCTATACGTACAGCTGTATCTCATGATGCCTATACGTACAGCTGTATCTCATGACGCCTATACGTACAGCTGTATCTCATGACGCCTATATGTACAGCTGTATCTCATGATGCCTATACGTACAGCTGTATCTCATGACGCCTATACGTACAGCTGTATCTCATGATGCCTATACGTACAGCTGTATCTCATGACGCCTATACGTACAGCTGTATCTCATGATGCCTATACGTACAGCTGTATCTCATGACGCCTATACGTACAGCTGTATCTCATGACGCCTATACGTACAGCTGTATCTCATGACTCCTATACGTACAGCTGTATCTCATGATGCCTATACGTACAGCTGTATCTCATGACGCCTATACGTACAGCTGTATCTCATGACGCCTATAGGTACAGCTGTATCTCATGACGCCTATAGGTACAGCTGTATCTCATGATGCCTATACGTACAGCTGTATCTCATGACGCCTATACGTACAGCTGTATCTCATGATGCCTATACGTACAGCTGTATCTCATGACGCCTATACGTACAGCTGTATCTCATGACGCCTATACGTACAGCTGTATCTCATGACGCCTATACGTACAGCTGTACCTCATGACGCCTATAGGTACAGCTGTATCTCATGACGCCTATACGTACAGCTGTATCTCATGATGCCTATACGTACAGCTATATCTCATGATGCCTAAACGTACAGCTGTATCTCATGATGCCTATACGTACAGCTGTATCTCATGATGCCTATACGTACAGCTGTATCTCATGATGCCTATACGTTCAGCTGTATCTCATGACGCCTATACGTACAGCTGTATCTCATGATGCCTATACGTACAGCTGTACCTCATGACGCCTATTTCTCCAGCTGTGTCAATAGTGTTCGTAATCTGCACTAACCTAACCTAACCTAACCTAATCTGCATTACCGAAAACAATACCTGGCCTTAAATTTTATTCATTAATACACTGCAAAATATAAAGAGGTCTCACATAACAATCGTCCCCTAGGATGTAATTACCACAACCAATCAGCCAGCCAGTTAGTCAGTCAATTAATGACAGGTAACTATAGCCTAGACCCCAAGACAAGCTCCACTAGTAACCAGTTCATGAAGTCTAAATATATAAACAAATACATCAGAGAAAATTCCTCCAGGTGTGTTCAGTCAGTTTCCATCAGTAATTTATGACCAGGTATAATTACAGAGCTGTAGTGGTGGCGATAAATTTCTATCTCTATCGCTATTATTTCCGATAAACTTAAATAATAATAGATATGTAAGGAAGATGTTTATAGGCCAGTAAATTTAGGGCGACGTAGGCAATAGTAAAGTAATTAGAACTGCTTTAGGAGTAATTTGCTTGAGTGATATTAACTAAAAAAATAAAATATAATTCATAAATAAAAAGATAAAACTCCTCTTTAACTTTATTGATGGCTGCTTGGGAACACTCAGTCACTATAGATCGAGAACATACTTTGAAAAAATAAAATGACAAAAGTAAACAGCATCTCACTCACCTCCGACTAATTATTCAAGGTGTGAGAGGATGGCGTGAAGAATATGCCTTTAGATAATGTCATCGGTGAGGTGGTGAAGGTTGAGGCGAATAATGTACAAGATGATGGGGAAAAAGATGAACGTGTGTTGATGAGGATGGGGGTGGGGGGGTGAGGGAGGGGGTGGGGGGTGAGGGAGGGGGTGGGGAGTGAGGGAGGGGGTGGGGGTGTGGGGGGGGTGAGGGTGGTGGAGGAAGTGTGGGGGAAATGGAGGAGGAGAAGGAGGACTATTGATGGGTATTATGAAGTGTTGGTCACACACACACACACACTGAAAGGATCCATTACAACTTGACTGCTAAGGCTATAAATGGAACCCAAAGTGAAAAATGGAAACCTCGAATCTCAACAAATCCGTTTTCGATGTCTTAATAGAATCTTCTGTTGAGTACAAGGACGTCCTCCTCTTACTGAGAACTAAAGAGGATGGCCGTGGGCGTGGACACCGTAAATGTGGAATATGAAGTTACCCCAAAATAAGACTTTTTACGGGAGGAAATATAAAGATCCTTGAGGTATTTTGATGTTATTATCGTTAACTGTAGAGGAGACAGAAGCGGCAGGTAGAAGCTTACAGAACCAAGACTCAACACAAAATGAACACGAAGTATAAAAATATATATACGAATAAATAGAGTGATATACAAACGTACTCACCAGAAACATGTCAAGCCACGCACAGTCATTCACAAGGAACACGTTAAGGTAAATAAATCTCCATGATAGCAACCGGAGCTAATTAGCGACCCGGAAAACGTAATAGCGAGGAAGTAATCTGTCCCTAAATCCCCACTAGGATACTCCAGGCGCCTCTCTCTCTCTCTCTCTCTCTCTCTCTCTCTCTCTCTCTCTCTCTCTCTCTCTCTCAGGTGAATCCTCATTGTCTTCCGCTTAATGACCCAGCCAAACTCACCCTGACGGCCAGGTAATGAGCAGAAGTCGGTCTCGCTGCTGTGACCGAAATTACTGACAGACACACAGACAGAAGGGTGTTCCTGTAAGACGGGAGGGAGTCTTAGGAGATTGGAAGGTGAGAGAGCCTGAGACTTACGAAACTAAGACTCGCGGAGGAGTTAGTAGAGCAAATGAAGGCTAATGGTGACAAATTACGTAAGCTGATTACACACACACACACACACACACACAAGGTCCTTTCAATATGTACAAGCTGAAGAGCACCAACATTACCGGACACGAACCAATAAGACTTGTTCAGCTTGGACCCAAACTCACGTAGCAAGAGTCCAAGTTGTCCTATGCCGCAGAATGATTCCCCAAACTTGTCTCGTTGGTTCCAAACTGTGTGACACGAGCAGGACAATCACCAAGAAGAAGTACCTAACCTAACCTAACCTAACCTAACCTTTAGTGGTCATGAGATGTGAGTTATATAGTACTGTGTGAGCTGACGATGATGATGATGATGATGATGATGATGTTGATAAAGATGATTATGATGATGAAGATGATGATGGACTTCTAACAAACACACATTGTACAGTACCTCGCCACACTCAACAATACCTACTACTTATAAACACATTTGTCAGTATTACCAAAAAAAAATATAAGAGTTTCCTGCAAACATAACAAAAAAAAATACAAAAGTTATTCTCAACTCCATCGTGTCTCAATGTGTCTCGAATTTATTTCCTGTGTGTGTGTGTGTGTGTGTGTGTGTGTGTGTGTGTGTGCCATAAGTGAGCAAGAGACAAATGACCCTAAGTTGCCACAAAACCCCCCAGATTATCCCTAAAGTAATTAAGGTCTTGTTGTGTACACCTTTCCCTCTCACGCTATAATCTAGGTCACCTGCCCTGCCCTCCCTCCCTTCCCCTTCCCTCCTCCACAGCCCTCCCTCCCTCCCCTTCCCTCCTCCACAGCCCTCCCTCCCTCCCCTACTCTACAGCTTAATTTGCATGACGTCTTCATTATCTACATTCTGAAACTCACCAACAATACTTAACTTTCTGATGGTTTTTATATGAGGGTGAGGGAGATGATAGTGGTGGTGATGGAGAGTGGTAGTGGTGGTGAGGAACTGGTGGTGGTGAGGAACTGGTGGTGGTGGAGACTGGTGGTGATGGAGACTGGTGTTGGTGGCGGATAAGGGACTGAAAGGGACGAGAAAGGATCACCTGAATACGGCTTAGATGTCCCCCCTCCCGAGGCTATAGTTAACATGGTAATTATTCTGAACCTGTCAACACCACACACACACACACACACACACACACACACACAGAGGTCGATTAGCTTCGTAAGATTTTGTAAGAATCAGATGAACATTATGGAACTGTGAGAGTGAAGACCAGAAATATGACCGCCCTAACAACCCTTCACCTTTAACCTTTGATGGAAATAATTCAGAGATGACACATTACCAAGGTCAGTCAACTGCAGAATTATCGGAAAACGTTGGATCATAATTCTGAACAATGGGGTGAGATGATCGGGGGTGTGGTGAGCCATTGGTGAAAAATTCTCTCTTTCATTTTGCAGCGATCAAGTCAATAACTATTAAGGTCCTCTAGGCGTGAGGTGACCTGGACAGATAACATATAACCTTAGCCCTTGTATAAACGAGGAGCATAGCAGTTGTGTCTTTTCTAACTATGGTATTTTCGTAATTATGGTATAACGTGAGTGGACGACAGGGTGAAGACAAATGACGGTAATGAAACAATACTTCCTCAACACCACAAAGTTATGGCAAAAGTTGTCTAACACGTCTCGTATAACACCAACCAGGGGAGTAAACCATCACCCAACACTATCAGATGTGGTCACCCTGCTGCATTACCAGGAAGACGTGGCAACAATCCCACAGCATTAACCAAACGTCACAGTATTGCAGCACCAGCCATACGTTGCAGCACCAGCCATATGTGGCAGCACCAGTCATACATGGCAGCCCTACAGCACCAGCCATACGTGGCAGCTCTGCAGCACCAGCCATACGTGGCAGCTCTGCAGCACCAGCCAAACGTGGCAGCTCTGCAGCACCAGCCATACGTGGCAGCTCTGCAGCACCAGCCATACGTGGCAGCTCTGCAGCACCAGCCAAACGTGGCAGCTCTGCAGCACCAGCCATACGTGGCAGCTCTGCAGCACCAGCCATACGTGGCAGTTCTGCAGCACCAGCTAAATGTGGCAGCAGTGGCGCAGCTCAGCCCCGGGATAGCCGCCTCAACGTTCACATCCGCCGCGGAACATGCGAGTGGAATTGGCCAATTTGCGGGGCTCGGCTTCTGGGCTGAAAAATCGTTATCCTGCGTCCTCTTCATGAGACACTATCTGTCCTAACTGCCAGCTGGCTCCCCGCTCCTTCTTTCTGACAGCTAACTCTCCACTCTTTACTTCTGACAGTTGGCTCTTTAATCCTTCCCTCAACCAGCTGACTCTTACCTCTTCTGACAGCAGGTTCTCTATTCTTTCCTTCTCCCAAATAATCCTCACCTTCCCAGCTACTAACGGCCTCTCACTCCTTAACACTGCCAGCTACTTTTCCCTCCCTTCCCTTCTGCCACTCTCTTTATCCCCTCTGCCAAATGCCATTCCCTTCTTTCCTTGTCAGCTACCACTCCCTTCCTTCCCTTCTACCAGCTTCCTCTCGCATCATTCCTTCGACCAGGTGGCACTCGTCTCCTCCTCCACCAAACTATCCACCAGCTGGTTGGCTCCTACTCTCTCCCTCTACCCCGTCTATAACCAGACAACCACACTAACCTCATCGGTCGACAGCTCCTCCACAAGAATTAATAACTTGTATAGTCAGCGGGGTGTCTTGACTCTAGCCTGGGATCACTGTAGTCGTGTTCAATCATATACTCTAACTTTATTAACAGTTCAATAACGTTCTTATGTAACAGAAATGTAACTTAATATTACAGGCGTCAACAATAGCACCAAAGGAATTATTAACACCTCCAGTAGAATATCAAAACAATTACACAAAAGATTAAAGTCTATTATTTGTTTTGTTTTTTCCACTTGGGAGATCAAATGAAAAACTCATCTGGTATGCGCCTACTGTTCTTATTTCTTCCATTTCTTACTATATATTTCCCAGAAGTATTACAAGTGGTGTTAGGTAATTGAAGTGTAATGATATTCGAGTGAGTTTGCGGTCCCTTTATTCATATTGCTGTCCACTAAAGGAATATTTATATTTTTAAACTGTGTGGGGAGGTGTGTGTGTGTGTGTGTGTGTGTGTGTGTGTGTGTGTATGAGCAGTCAATAGTAACACTAACAACAGTAGCAGCAACACCAACAGTAGCAATAACACTAAGAAACACTAAATAAACAAACCAACACAATCTAATCCTCTTAACCTAACCTAACCTAACCTAACCTAACCTAACAAGCACCATCATCAAAACCTTACTATGTGCCACGACGACCCACAACCAACACATCCCACTAACCTCCTAGGGCCTTAAACCCCTATGCTAAACACTACAAGAAACGACCATAGTACCTGGACCTGGGAGCCTCTATTCCCCCCCCATCAAAGAGACTTGTAGTGAATATCGTAGGTGGGATGAGGGAGGTAACATTTCCTCCTATCTGTTGTATATATAGACAAACTGTGAAGTGGAGGAAGTGAAGCAATGTTTACAAGAAGCAATGTTTACAAGAAGCAATGTTTACAAGTTGATGTTTTGCGTCACTATGATGTTTATGCTCAAAAGGTATAAATATTCCCTCCTTTGACTTGAGTACAGTGTTGCCTCTCACAGTTGGTAGTGAAATGTGGCAAATGGTTCCCCTAGATTTATTCAAGGAGTTGGTTGAGATATTATCAAGCTGCTCCTGTAATAATGGAACTAACTCTATTGTATTCTTAACTTAATGCAAACTAGTTAAAGTATTCCTAAAACTATTTAACTGAATGTATAAATAAAAGAGAAGAAATTTATAAACTAGACCATTTGTTAAACTTGACCTTTCACTTTAGCTTAGAGAAACACACATATATCAGAATTTTGTGTTGTGTTCGTTTGCTGGAAATACATATAACATGAAAAAATTAACTCTAAATATATCTAACTTATAGAAGAATTATGTTTCAGATAAGACAAAAGTTCACAGACAGACATCAACACGCTTGACCTCCTGGGTATAACATATTAATTACGGTTTGTTTTATTTCTTCTATTTTACATGCTGATAGAAACTAATGAAATACGGATGGCAGGTACATTGTTGGGTTAGGTCAGGTCAGGTTAGGTTAGGTTAGGTCAGGTTAGGTTAGGTTAGGTCAGGTCAGGTCAGGTTAGGTCAGGTCAGGTCAGGTCAGGTCAGGTTTTCGGGTCCAAGGATGTGTGTGTGTGTCTCTAGTTACTTCCCCTCATATGTTCCATCAATATCAGACCAAAGTTAATAAAGTCAATAAGAAAAATGACTCGAGCAATTAAGGGATACCTCATAACATACACAGCAGTTCTACCATCAAACTTAGGCTCTTCCTCAACGTAATTAGTTGACGTAACAAATTTAACCTAAAGTAGACGACAATTAAGAAACTCTTGTTGATAGGTTAGGTTAGGTTAGGTTAGGTTAGGTTAGGTTAGGTTAGGTTAGGCTAGGTTAATTTAGGTTAGGTTAGGTTACGTTAGGTTAGGCTACGTTAGGTAAGGTTAAGTTAGGTTAGGTTAGGTTAGGTTAGGTGAAGTACCAGTCACTCAAGCCTAACCTAACCCAAATTTACTAACATTGTTCGAACAGTTCGTAAATTATTTTATATATCTGTATTACGAATACCTTTTACGAATGGAGTTTGAAATTATATAGTTTACCTGTATAATGAACTGTGGAGGGCAGGTGTCATTGTAAAATTTAATTAATGAAAATACAACATCTTAAAAGGGTTAATATAAATCATTATTTGGGGATTAAAATACGCTAATAACAGCAGACCTGACCCCTTTGGTGGTGCCCTTTATTGAGAAACTAATTATCGAGGTAGTGTAAGATCTCATTAGATATTGCGATACACTGTAATTAATTCATAAACCAAACCTAACCAATCCTAACCTAACCAACAATACGTACAGTTTATAATAATAATTTCACCAGTTACACATCACACGTTCAGACACATACATACATACATACATACATACACAGAAAGAAGAATAACCCCGGGTAACAATACTATCTACTAAACATTAATTAAATAACTGGAAATACAAACGAAATATTAAAGAGCTATAATAATAATAATAATAACAATAAATAATATAATACCAAAAAAACTATAACAGCAATAATGGAAGCCAAGAATTATAGAAATATATCACAAGCCGCTGCGTTAGTGTACCACGAACTCCTTGGCCAACATCCAACAACCCTCCCCCCAGCCCCCAAAACAAAAAAATTCACGTAATTTTCTCTCAAGTATAAACACGTAGAATAAACACTACTTAAACATGCCCATACTTGTCCCAACACCTTAAGTAAACATTTGTTATTTAATCAAGAGTTTAGACGGAAGGAGGAATGTTGTCAATTTTACCATCCAGGTTGAAATTTGTATGGAGGAGATATCAACATTGCCTCCTTGGTGGTGAGTCACTAGTATGGTGAGTCACTAGTATGGTGAGTCACTAGTATGGTGAATCACTAGTATGTTGAATCACTAGTATGGTGAATCACTAGTATGGTGAATCACTAGTATGGTGAGTCACTAGTATGGTGTGTCACTTGTATGGTGAATTACTAGCATGGTGAGTCACTAGCATGGTGAGTCACTAGCATGGTAGTTTTAAAGTGGAAAAAATAATATTTCAGAGACTTAAGATGAGAGGAAACAACAGACGTGACACAACCTGGAAACAGAGCTCCAAAGATAAACACTCACAGTAAACAACAGATCGAGATGTCAGAAAAATCCAGGATACAAAAGTCAACATTGTCTTAACAGCTCTGTGCAGGAGAAGCTTTTATTCCCGGACTGTGAGAACTATATAAACGACCTCTCTTACACACACAACAGTCTGTACTCAAGACCTAAACAAGGTTATCAATCATCCTCCTTCGTCAGCATCAATACAACTCTCCTGCAGGATATTACCGGCTCCTGATACCTAACCGAACCGAACCTAACCTAACCTAACCTAACCTATCATTAACCTTTTCTAAACTACCTCACCTGTCACCTGTGGGTGTTCCTGTCCTAACTAACCTGACGTGTTTTGCCTCTGACCTACCTTACATATTCTGACCCAGCCTCGCTCTGCCCCCCTGACCTTTCAACGGTTGTCTAGGTTGGTGAGAGCGAGTGTA